>CAJVSB020000143.1:0-80493 GCA_911865555.2 Thlaspi arvense
AGTCTTAGGAGCAAAATGTCAAGTATAGGAGATATCTTCAGTTTTGTGATTTTGTTGTTGGAGATGATGATAGGCAGAAGATCCACTGACATATTATTTGAAGTTGCATCAATCTTTGCAAAGTCACCAAAAATGGCATTGCTTGAGCATGTCTTGTAAATTTTCGATTTGATCATTGTAACCATGAGAAAAAGAAGAGGCAGCAGGTTCTTCTTTGGAAAGAACCATTCTAACTAAAGAATGAGGGTAAAATGGTCAAGTCTCTTATTAATTTCATGGTCAAGATAGGAGTGGCATGCTCTGAAGAATCACCTCAATGTGCATTGAGCACAGGTAGCCCTTTAGGAACTTAACCTACTCAAGGACAATCTCCCACAAGATGATCTCATAATCAATCTTCAATGGCACCCCATCATGTCCTTAACTTCTCATTCTTTGCTCTCTAGCTACTGAGAAATGCTTAATAGTTATATTTTAGAGAAGAGAGTTCATGAGCATGCGACAATGTATATATAAATGGTGATTTGCTAGAGTTTGTAATGTGAATCATGGAGAACAAGATGATCTATCCAATGTTATTATTGGACCAATCACTCATTCAAGAGCAAAATAACTCCAAGCATCTCAAACCTTACTAGTTTGCATTGAATCAATGGGGTATGAGCCATCTAGTTTAAATACTATAAATGAGGTGTAAGCATTAATTACAACAAATTAATGCTTTTTGTTTGACTAGTTGATATAGCAATTAATGAATTGCATGCTCTTATTGACAAGTTGGTGGTGTAGTTAATGCCCTTGTTGACTAGTTAATGCAACCATTTCATGAATTGCGTGCTTTTGTTAACAAGTTGGTGGTATAATTAGTGCTATGCATTAATTACAGCAATTAATGCCCTTGTTGACAAGGTGATGCAACAATTAATGCATTGCATGCCCTTGTTGACAATTTGGTGCAACAATTAATGCTCTACATAATTGCAATAACTAAAACTTTTGTCCACGAGCTAATAATTAATGCTCTATCAACTACTCCTTGTTATTTTCAAAGTTGTAATAAATACTTTGTCGTACTAAATTGTTTTATCCATGTCTAGGTTTGTAGTTTTTCCCTATATATATCCCCCTTGAAAACTGAATGTACTCATATTTGGTTGATGAATAAAGGTTACAATTTGCGCTTTATTTCTTTTTTTCTCATCTAAACAAGCCCTTTATTTAGTGGTGAAATCTTGAATCTTATTCATTCATCCTTGAGTGTGGCAATTCAAACCTCCAAATTTTGCTTGTGGTGAGTAATCTTATCAAGTAAAAACGAGTTGTGCATTTTCCACCATTTCTATTCTACTCCATTTCTGTTTTGAAGCAATACCCAGATTTGATTTCGTGTCATATTAGTATCAGAGCAATCAGGTTAGCTAGTTTTCTTCTTTGTTTGAGTTGAGTGAAACACGAGAGCTTGAGTGATACACATGAGGTTTAAGAATTTCTAGAGTCAACCAGGTCGAAAGATAGCAATCCTTATATTCTTAGAGGAATGACACTAGAGCAAGCTCAAATCATGTCCATCCAACGTCAACAAAACGAGATGATGGAACAACTTGCTCATTTGACACAAGCTATCAACAGGCTGACTTTACAATCAAATCCACAACTTGTTCAACGAATAGCCAGGAGGGCTATCCATGAAGAAGCAGATCATGAAATAGGTGAATCTGATCACGAATGTGCCATGGATGAACAACTTGCACGAAAGCAGCAAACTAGTCGCAAAAACAACATAAAATTGAAGATTCTTGCATTCAAAGGCACTAGTTCTCAAGAAGAATACTTAGAATGGGTGCAACGAGTAGAAAAGGTATTCGAATGCTATGAGAACACTGAAGACCGTAAGTGCAAGTCGGCTACTCTTGAATTCACAGATTACGCAAATCTGTGGTGGGAGAACTTAAAGGCTCAACGAAGGAGAGATGGCGAAGAACCAGTTCGTAGTTAGAGGTTGATGAAAAGGCTCATGCAGAAATGATTTGTTCCTGAGTATTACAAACAAGAGCAGTACATCCGAATGCAAAGTATCCGACAAGGGGAGAATGTCCGGAAGATTATGTTAAAGATTTTGAAACACTCATGATGAGGATTGAACTTCAGGAACCTCAAGAGCAAACTATAGCATGATTTCTTGGTGGGTTGAATAAAGAAATTGCAGGTGCGGTAGAATTACAACCATATGTATTCTTGGAAGATGTGACCAAACTTGCTATCAAAGTGAAGATGCAACAAAAAGAGATAACAACAAGCAAGTTACATCACATTTGATAAGTAGTAAACCCCCAAATACTACTTCTCAAACCCAGAAGTCTATTTCCAATTAGAATAAACCACAGAAGGAGATTGATAGATCTAATAAGCTGTAGGAGGAAACCTCCAAAGGGAAGGAAAAATGTTAGAGATTTTGAACAACCAAAGAGGAGCTGAGATATTAAATATTTCAAATGTCTTGGCTCCGGTCACATTGCCTCTGATTGTCCAAATAGGAGGGTGATGACAATTCGTGAATCACAAGAGATAGAAAGCGAGGAAGATACAAAGGAAGAAGAACCAGAAGGTAAAGATAATGTGGAGTATACTGATGAAGGTGACTACCTTGTGATTAGACGAATCTTGAATTGTTAAACGAAGTTAGAAGATGAGTAAAGTGAGAACATTTTTCATACACGATGCACATTCAATAACAAGGTATGTGAACTAATCATTGATAGTGGGAGTTGCACCAATGTTGCTTTCACAACCCTGGTGGAAAAGTTGAATCTAATCACTACAAATCATCCTCATCCCTACAAACTCTAGTGTTTAAATGACCAAGGAGAGGTACGTGTTACAAAACAAGTTTGTGTCCATTTTCAATTGAAAAATCACTCAAAGATGAGGTACTGTGTGATGTGGTTCCTATGAGTGCAAGTCATTTATTATTGGAGGGATCGTGGCAGTATGATAGAAGGGCTTTGCATGATGGGTACAAGAACACATACTCCTTTAAAGACGGAAAGAGTATTGTCTTAGCTCCACAAGTCCTCAACAAGTGTTGAAACATCAAGCAGCCTAGATTAAGAAAGAAAGTCTGATCGCAACGAGGTGAGAGGTGGAAAGAGCTTTGTTGGATTACAACTTAGTTCTAATCTTAATGGTAAAAAAAGTGTTTAAAGAGGTGATACATTCTCTCCCTTCGCAAATTATTGCATTAATGAAAGAATTTGCTAATGTATTTACAGAAGAATTACCAAAAGGGCTACCTCCATTGAGGGGAGATTGAGCATCAAATTGACCTCATTCCGAGGGCGGTATTACCAATCCGTCCAGCATATAGATGTAATCCCGAAGAGGCCAAAGAGTTACAGTGACAAGTGAAAAAATTGCAGGGAAAAGGGTACGTACGTGAATCCATGAGTCCGTGTTCAGTTCCAGCTTTACTGGTACCAAAAAAGGATGGCACTATGAGAATGTGTGTGGATAGTCAAGTAATTAATAAGATAACAGTGAAGTATCATTATCCCATTCCTCAACTAGATGACATGCTAGATGAGTTACATGACTCCAAAGTATTTTCAAAAGTTGATTTAAAGAGTGGTTACCATCAGATCAGAATAAAAGAAGAAGATAAGTGAAAAATTGTATTCAAGACCAAATATGGTCTCTATGAATGGATGGTGATGCCATTTGGGTTATCCAATGCACCAAGCACCTTTATGCGATTAATGAATCATGTGCTTCGTAAGTTCATTGGCCAATTTATTGTTGCTTATTTTGATGACATTTTGGTCTATAGCAGGAACTTTGATGAGCATATAAATCATCTTAGAAAGGTGTTTGAAGTCTTAAGGCAAGAGAAGCTATTTGGCAACCTCAAAAAGTGCCAATTCTATCAAGACCGAGTTGTCTTTCTTGGTTATGTCGTGTCTCAACATGGCATTGAAGTTGATGAGGAGAAGATCAAATCAATTAAGGAGTCGCTAGTCCCTACTACTATTATTGAAATAAGGAGCTTTCATGGATTGACATCCTTTTACAGAGATTTGTGAAAAACTTCAGCACTCTTCTTGCCCCTATAACAGAGTGTATGAAGAAAGGAGTTGAATTTAGGTGGAATGCAAATGCACAACGAAGTTTTGAGCTAATTAAGGAAAGGCTATGCTTTGCCCCTATACTAGCCTTGTCTGATTTCTTTAAAACTTTTGAAATTGAATGTGATGCATTTGGAGTTGGGATTGGAGCTGTTCTTATTCAAGAAAAGCATCCCATAGCTTACTTTAGTGAGAAATTAAGTGGTTCAACTCTTAACTACTCAACTTATGACAAGGAGTTCTATGCACTGATTCAAGCTCTTCAGACTTGGCAGCATTACCTACTCCCCAAAGAATTTGTTATTCACAGTGATCATGAATCCTTGAAGTACTTGAAGGGGAAAAGCAAACTAAATCGAAGATATGCAAAATGGGTGGAGTTTTTGAAAACTTTTCCATACATTATCAAGTACAAAAAGGGAAGTGTGAACATTATAGCTGATACATTGTCTCGAAAGTATGCTTTGATTTCCTTGATGAATTGTAAATTACTAGATTTGAGATGATTAAGAACCAATATCTGGAAGATCCCTACTTTACTTCAATTTATCTGTCTTCTGATAAGGAGCTGTTAATGATTTTATTCAGCATGAAGGACATTTGTTTAAAGCAAACATGTTATGCATTCTAATAGGCTCGATTAGAGAGCTGTTGGTAAGAGAAGCTTACGGAGAGGATTAGCTGGTCCTTTTGGGAGGCAAAAACTATAAAAATGGTGAAAGAGCACTTCTACTAGCCGAAGATGAACCATGATGTGCATAAAGTTATTGAACAGTGTGCTACTTGCAAGAGGGCGAAAAGCAAGGAAGCTCCCTATAGTTTATATATGCCATTACCAGTTCCCAACCAGCTTGGGTTTATGTTAGCATGGATTTTGTGCTTGGACTACCAAGAATTCAAAGAGGCAAACATTCTATCCTAGTGGTTGTAGACAAGTTTTCAAAAATGGCTCACTTTATCCCTTGTCATAAATCTGATGATGCTTCACTTGTGGCTGATTTATTCTTCAAAGAAGTTGTTAGAATGCATGGAATTCCAAAGAGCATTGTTTCAGATCGGGACTCCAAGTTTTTGAGTTACTTCTGAAAAACTTTGTGAAAAAAGTTGGGAATAAAGCTACTCTTCGCATAGCTTGTCACCCCAAACTAATAGACAGACTAAAGTGGTAAATAGAACTCTTTTCTCTTTACTTCAAGTTGTAATCAACAAAAATTTGAAGAATTGGGATGATTGTCTTTCTCTACCTAAGTTTACTTATAATCGAAGTATTTATAGCTCAACTAAAACGCTCTCCTTTTGAAGTGGTTTATGGTTTAAATCCTATCACTCCGCTTGATCTTATTCTACTTCCAACTAAAAATAGAGTGTGCTTGGATGGGAAGAAAAGAGCTGACCAGGTCAAAATGTTGCATGAACAAGTTAAGTAAATAATTGAAAAGAAGAATGCAGCTTATGAGAAAACAGCAAACAAAGGAAGGAAGAAGGTGAATTTTGAACAGGAAAATCTTGTATGGGTTTATCTTCGAAAGGAAAGATTTCCAAGCAAAAGAAAGAACAAATTAATACCTTGTGCTGATGGACCGTTTAAAGTGCTTGAAAAAGTAAATGACAATGCTTATAAGATTGAATTGCCAGGTGATTTTAATGTTTTAGCTACTTTTAATGTGTGAGATCTATCACCATACTTAGAAGGCCATGAAGGCTTGGATTTCAGGACAAATCCTTTGCAACCCGGGGAAAATGATGTGAATCATGGAGAACAAGATAATCCATCCATGTTATTATTGGATCAACCACTCGTTCAAGAGCAAAACAACTCCAAGAATTTCAAACCTTACTGGTTTACATTGAATTAATGGGGTATGAGCCACCTAGTTTAAATACTATAAATGAGGTGTAAGCATTAATTACAACAAATTAATGCTCTTGTTGACTAGTTGATGCAACAATTAATAAATTGTGTGCTCTTGTTGACAAGTTGGTAGTGTAGTTAATGCCCTTGATGACTAGTTGATGCAACCATTAATGAATTGCGTGCTTTTGTTGACAAGTTGGTAGTATATTAATGCTATGCATAATTATAGCAATTAATGTCCTTGTTGACTAGGTGATGCAACAATTAATGCATTGCATGCTCTTGTTGACAATTTAGTGCAACAATTAATACTCTGCATTAATTGCAATAACTAAAACTCTTGTCCACAAGTTAACAATTAATGTTTTATCAACTACTCCTTATTATTTTCAAAATTGTAATAAATGCTTTGTCATACTTAATTGTCTTTTATCCATGTCTAGGTTGTAGTTTTTTTCTATATATATCCCTCTTGAGAACTGAATGTACTCAAATTTGGTTAATGAATAAAAGTTGTAATTTACACTTTACTTCTTTCTTTCTCATTTAAACAAGCTTTTTGTTTAGTGGTGAAAACCCTGAATCTTATCATTCATCCTTGAGTGCGACGATTCAAACCTTCAGATTTTGCTTATGGTGAGTCATTTTATCAAGTAAAAACTGATTGTACACCATTTTCTATTCTACTCCATTTCTGTTTTGAAGCAATACCCAGATTTGATTTCGTATCAGCTTCGGCCTCTTTGCATCTCCAATCTATGACTTCAATTATAATTGCTAACAGTTTAAGGATCTTCTTCAATCTGACCTCAACTAGATAGCTTCCTTACAAAATTCTGATGCACACATTCATGGGAGACGGTTGCCTTGTCTATCCGCTTATACATGAAAGCCAATGAGGACTTTCTTTCAGCTTTCTATAGCTAATCCTGTCGACAATATTTCCCAGGTCTGAAGAAGAAAAATGCCATTTTTTAGATCATCTTGCACACCACTAGTGCTCAATCCCAGATAGAGTACCCTGTGTAGACTAGAAAGGAAAATATTGTACTCCTGTATAACTCCAAGGATAACTAAAAATTTTGAGGCATTGGGAACCGATGCAAAGGTCTCTAGTATCCTCTTCCGTCAATTATACACAATATTGCAGTTCAATAGACATAATTAAATAGAAGAAAGTAATTAATTAAGCTAACTATTGTATCTACCTACAATAGGCCGAAAGTTGGTAGAAAACAAGAAGATACTTATTTGCCTCTTTTGTTTATCTTGAGTTCATTGAGAAGTGTTGCCCTTTCAAATGCATGGTCTTTGTCATGACTAGAGGTATTATTGCAAGGCGTGATTGTCGCCCAAGTCAATCCACTTGCTGGAATAGATGGATTCTTGAATTGCATTTAAATTATTGTTGATAATAGAAAAAGTAAAGGATAAGAGCGATGGCTTGGTGGGAATTCATGAGCAGTTGAATTAGACTGCTTTGTGCGTTTTCTTAGGAAAACCAAGAGATGATAGAAAAAGTTGTCGCAACAGGTGGTATGAGAAATGGTTCTGGGCCTTGTCTTGATCTACTCTAGTCTAAGAGCACTTCAAGGTGACAAATAGGAACGCATGCTAATGCAAATGAAACTGATTAAAAGAGTTGATCAATTTGGCGACTATGCAGGGGTTGGATGCAGTCGACCAGGATACTTTCGTGGGGTAATCATCTATGGGGATGTGAAAAGTCAAACTTTCTCGCCGAAAGCATTTTACAAGTAACTTTTGAAATTCTAAAAAACAACCATATCGCGAGCAAGTCTTTCCACCCACGCGCGTCGTTCCAAAGCATGGCAATTTCCTTACTGTTATGACAATTTAATTTATACCATTGCTGCGGTTTAATTGTTAATATTGTGAACTAATAAATTATAATTTTATATTCACATGACCTATCATTCTCAATCTGAATCTCTCTCTCTCTCTCTCTCTCTATTCTTTGCTGCAACTACTTCTGCTCACCGTAAAATTTAAGAAGTCTGATGATCCCTGTCATTGTATAATATTTTGTACAATGATTCATTTACTCCTTATTTACCGAATTTTTATTTTATTTCATCTAGAAAAAGTATATCACTTGTTTGTTTTATTATTTTTATATATTGAAGGTCTGATTTAGGAGAGAAATAGATGGTGTATTAGAAATTAAACTCTTGACTTTTAAATTTGAAAGTGCTTTACTACTTGACCAAAACTTTGGGTTCATTATTTGTTAATTATGGTAATCAACTTTTTTAAGAATGTTGAGAGTTTCTTGTTCTATGTTCACCTATTATTTATCATAATTTCACATATGAATAACTTGTAACAATAATATATCTGATAGCTAAAAATAATAATAAACAATAATGACAATTTAATAATTTTTCCAGTGAATTAAGAGAAAATATAATTCATAGGGAGCAAATTTTTCTTTTGCTTTTTCTTTCTCTTTCAATATTTATTCTGTAGCACCAAGGGATTTGCTTTTCTTTCTCTTTTGTCTTGATTGAAAATAAATCTTACACTTGGGGCCGTTATAACAAGCAGGAAGAGTTCGAGGACCAGTATGGAAACAAGAAGAAAACTTAAGGGCTAAATCGCAAGCCCAATTTCACAGTTGTAAAAAAATCCAGCTTCCATGAAACACAGACCAGTATGATGCAAATGCTGGGACTAGGGCCTGGAAATCTCACTGACCCAAAAGACAGTAAAAAAGCTAAATTGAGGGAGAATTGCTTAAGATCATTGAACACAAATTTCCATTCTTGTTGATATTTTATACAGAAGCAGTCATTTCATGCCATAACCAAGATGATTAAAACACTACACAAACCAAGGAAAAATTATTGCCTTAACATCGTCACACCCTTGTACTTCTTGTCAAGGAGAGCTCAAGTAATTTACACCAATAGGAGCTGAATCTCACTCAAATGCCTCTCAGATTCTCTCTCATCTTCTTGACCTTTCTCTACCAATTAATTATTATAACACTTTCGAATCTTGAAAGTTTATCATGTAAATGGGATTGAAGAATTATCTGGAAGCATTAGGAATTAAGCCCTATTAAATTTCTAGATTTTTCTTCTTCCATAGTAACTCGTAATGATTTATATAAAATTACAAGTTGTGAACAACTTTTCGCTGATCTAAAGGCACCCATAATGATAAAAAGGAGTTTAAAGTTAATCAAATACTCTTCACATCATCTTTTCCAGCTTCACAACTTTGCTTTGCTTATTAATAATTTCTACACATCTCAATCTTGAAATTATATAATGTAAACTTGGCCACTCCACTTCCTCAATTATTATTTTATAGTTGAAGATTTTGACCAACTAATGAATAGAATATATAGGCAGAAAACTCCAGGCATAATTAATTACTAAGATTAATCTTCTCTGTTTTATTGCTGAACACATTCGTAACAAAAGAAAGCAAGTCAAAGACTTCGCCTTTGTCTCATCGATGAGTTAGGTAAATAACAAACGGATGTGGATTAATGTCCAAATGGTAAGGTTAGGTGAGCCATTTTGTTTTTTGACCTTGGCCTTGCATCTTAAAATCTCAAAAACTATGTAGCATTATGATCATATCCTTCATTAGAAACATCTAAAGCTCAGGAACTGACCAGTCTTCCATCAAGAACCTCTTCTTTATCAACAATTCAAAAATCTACTTTCCTTCATCTCCATGGAACTTCCAAGCCTAAATTCAAAAATTCATCTGATACTTGTGTGTTGCTTTTGCACGCTGAGCTGCATCTTTGCAGAAACGGTAGCCTCCTCCGTGCTCAAGGGGAATGAGACAGACCTCTTATCATTGCTTGCATTCAAAGCCAATGTGCTTGAAGATCCCTTACGTGCTTTGAGCTCTTGGAATGAATCTTACCACTTCTGCCAGTGGCCAGGCATCAAATGTGGCCGCCAGCATCAGAGGGTAATTGCTCTGGATTTACAGTCAAAAAAGCTAGTGGGATCCATATCACCACACCTTGGTAATTTAAACTTTCTGAGGGAGTTAATGCTTCAGAACAACAGCTTCAACTATCAAATCCCTGCAGAGATTGGCCGATTAAGAAGACTCCATATTCTGATGGTAAATAATAACTCAATTGATGGCCTTATTCCGCCCAATATATCTCGTTGCTCAAGCCTTAACATCATCGATATTTCTTACAACAAATTGTCTGGGGAGGTTCCAATGGAGCTGGGCTACTTGGCAAAGCTCAAGAAAGTAATCATTCATGACAACAATCATGAGGGAAGTATATCTCCTTTTGGTAATTTGTCATCCATTCAAGCACTTTCTGCAGCGGAAAACAACTTTGATGGGAGTATTCCTGAGGCTTTTGGCCAGTTGACCCACCTCCAATACCTTGGACTCGGTATAAATAGGTTAGCTGGCACCATCCCTCCATCCCTTTTCAATCTCTCTTCTCTCACTATGTTTGATGTGACTTCTAATAAAATCCATGGAAGTTTTCCTTAGGACTTGGGCATCATGCTCCCCAAGATCGAATTCTTCAATGTTGGCGATAACAAATTCACAGGGTCTATTCCAGATTCAATCTCAAATGCAACCAATCTTCGTTACCTCATATTGGTTCAAAACTATCTCACCGGGGAGGTTTCCAATCTGCAAAGGCTGCATAACCTAGAATGGTTAAGCATTTCAGCCAATCAGCTTGGATCAGGAAAATTGGTGATTTAGATTTTCTTTCTTCTTTGAACAATGCCAACAATTTACAGACTTTGCGTGTGAATATGAACAATTTTGGAGGAGTATTGCCAGATTCCATCAGTAATCTCTCATCTATGCTAGAAGTCTTTTATCTAGACAACAATAAAATACTTGGCAGCATTCCATCTGGGATAGCAACTTGTTAACTTAGAGAGTTTAGATATGCAGCGTAATCAACTCATAGGAAGTATTCCCACTGAGATTGGAAAGCTTCAAAAGCTACAAGACTTAAACCTCTTGAACAATAAACTCTCCGGTAACATACCTTACTCCATTGGAAATTTGAGTTTGTTAAATCAACTAGTTTTAGGAATTAATAATCTTGAGGGAAGCATTCCTCCAAGCTTGGGAGAATGCAAGAATCTGCAACTTCTATTTCTTGCTCAAAACAACCTGAGTGGTGACATTCCAAAACAAGTTCTAGGCCTTTCATTAATATCAAATGAGGTGGACCTATCCCAAAACCAACTAAATGGTTCCCTTCCTTTGGAAGTTGGAAATATGATTAATCTTGGGTACTTGGATGTCTCCGGTAACCATTTGTCAGGTGAAATTCCCATCACTCTTGGTAGTTGCGTAAGTTTGGAAACACTACGCGTGGCAAGCAACTCATTTTGGGGCCATATTCCTTCTTCTTTAAGTTCCCTAAAAGGAATCCAAGAGTTGGACCATGCAAACAATGAACTGTCTGGTGGAGTCCCAGAGTTCCTAGAGAACTTTGCCCTGTTGGAAAGTTTGAATTTGTCATTTAATAATTTTGAAGGCCCTGTACCAACGAAGGGGATATTTGCTAATGCTAGTGCAATATTAGTGGAGGGAAACCTTAAGCTTTGTGGAGGTGTACATGGACTGCAGTTGCCTCATTGTAGCTTCAAAGCGCATGGCAAAAAGAGATCATACAGTACCTTAAAATTAGTGTTGTCTTTATCTTTTGGGCTGCTAGGACTATGTTTGGGGGCTTATGTGATGTATCATTTCTTATTCAGAAAGACAAGAAAAGAGACTTCTTCAAATATATTGGAGAATTCATTCTTGCAGGTATCTTATCAAAGTCTCTTTAAAGCCACCAAAAGTTTCTCGCCTTCCAATTTAATTGGTGCAGGTGGTTTTGGGTTTGTGTACAAAGGGGTTCTTGATGGAAAAACTATTGCTGTGAAGGTCTTTAACCTTTCGCATCAAGGAGCTTCCAGGAGCTTCATAACTGAGTGTGAGGCTCTAAGAAACATCAGACATCGGAATCTTGTTAAGGTGCTTACAGTGTGTTCAGGTGTAGATTATCAAGATAATGATTTTAAGGCCTTGGTTTATGAATTTATGAGCAATGGAAGTCTTGAGGAATGGTTACACGCGAAACCCAAAGAAAATATTTCAAGTGTAGAGTCTCACAGTTTGAATCTTCTTCAAAGATTGAATATCATCATTGATGTTGCTTGTGCGCTGAATTATCTTCATAACCAGTGCCGAACTCCAATAGTGCATTGCGACCTTAAGCTGAGCAACGTTCTTTTGGATGAAGAAATGACGGGGCGTGTTGGAGATTTTGGGTTAGCAAAACTCCTTAGAGACGCCACCCCTGAATTGTCAGTCAACAAAACAAGCTCTATGGGAGTAAGAGGATCAATTGGATATATTGCCCCGGGTAAATATTATTTTACTGATTCTTAATTTTAATCTTTTCCTTACCCTTTCTCATACTTTCTTTTCCCCCTAATTGCATTGTGGATGTAGAATATGGTCTGGGAAATGAGGTGTCAACATATGGAGATGTCTACAACTTTGGCATGCTACTGTTAGAAACATTCACTGGAAGCCACCTACTGATGAAATGCATGGTGTAACACTTAATGGCTTTGTCAAGGAAGCTTTGCCTGACAGTGTATTGGACATTGCAGATCCATCACTTCTTTTAGAAGAGAATTCAGCAGTCAAAAGATTATAGAGTGCTTGAAATTGATACTCGAAGTTGGAGTAAATTGTTCGTCCAACTTGCCTGAAGAAAGAATGGCAATCAATGATGTTAAAGCGGAGTTGGAGTTCATTAAGGACAGCCTTTTGGGATCTTAAATACATGGAAATGGAAAATTTTAGTGTAAATTAATGATATCAAAATACATTTACCTTAGTTTTCACTGTTTTTCTCATTTATACAGTAGAGAAATGCCACCACCACAGCATGTTGTTCTGCTTTTGGTCAAGCTGTGGAGTAGAAATTGTCATTCCAATGTGCGCGTAAGTTTTTTCCTAAAGAATAACATAAGAAGCTTTGTTTATGAAGATTTTACATATCCATTTCCTGCTAGATATTGGTTCGTGGAGGGAATGATTCTGAACTTTTGTTTGTTGAATTAATATTGCTATTTATTTTTTATCATTTTTTTTTTACTCTTATATTTAAATACAAAAGGTGTTCTCAAAAACTAAAATTCATGTCTACCCTTAGCAAGAGAAGTAATGGCTGCACAAGCAGGATCAATAATACCTATTAATTTCAGGACTCATCTCTAATAAAAATAAATAAATAAAACTTTAAAAAAAAAAAAAAATCTAACGAGCAACCACACGTTACTTACCAAAGTTCGAGTTTCCTAGTTTGAAGTTACTTCAGATTGATCAAGCTCAAAGGTCAATTGGACCAGTCGGATTTGGTTTACAAATTACTTAATTAAATTAATTATTAGGTCCAAGGCTTATGCTAATTAGCCCTATTCACGGGCCTTGAACCGGCCCGGACTGAAACCAGACCACCGGTTCGGTCCCAGAAAAATATGAACCGGGATCAGAACTTTGAAGGTCGGTCCGATTCCGATTACAATTCATGTCAGTTCTGGGCTGGTTCACGGTTTTCGAGCCTGTAATGACCCTAATTAGAGGGTATTAGTGAATTAATTAAGTAAATTGGGGCTTAGGGGACTTAGGTGCACAAATTAAGAGTCGGTGGGGTCAAAATGAAATTTCCAGGGAGTTGCTTGTGAGAAACCAAAGTTGGAATGGCTTATTTGGAATTGCACAGAAAATTTCTGCCAAACTATACTGAACCACTGCAGCTCCCATACCACAATCATGGGGAGTTGTTGGTTCGATTGGGTTGTGGATTTAACCTTGTTTTAGACCGATAAGCAAAAGCCCTCAAGCAATTGCGAGTCTCGAGTGGAAAAGTGAGGGAAATTTTGAGCTTTTTGGCTGGCGGAGGGCACGGAGGGCCGAACAGCTTTTTCTGGCTTTTGGGCTTTTGAGCAACTTATTTGTTCCTATTGAAGGCTTTGGGAAGTTCACCTGTCTCAGATGGAAGGGTTTTAAGTGTCGTTTGATCTGGGTATGTGGTTTAACAGCTTTATTTTTTAAGATTTTGATTCGAGTTGTGTTGTAGACCCGAATCTATGAACCAGGTGGGGGCTTCGGGTCAGAAGCGGGCAAGGAAGATGGACCTGGATGCATCCGGGTCTGTGCTGGGTTGACCCAGGCAGGTCGAATCGGCTTACCGGGTCGACTCAGGGCGGGTTGGGTGAGGTTTGGGCCTGGGTAAGTTGGTTTTCGGCTAGAGTTAGGTCGAGTGGGCTTAGGTCGAGGCTAGCCCAAGCAAGGTTTGGGTTGGGCGGCCAGCTAGGTCGGGCCGAGCCTTGGGTTAAGCAAGCCGAGCCCAAGCGGGGCCGAGCCGCAAGCTGAGTCGGCTTGTGGGAAAAAAAAAGATAGGGTTTGACTGAACCGGCCAGTGGGTTTGACCGATCAGTTCAGTGGTCAAATTGTTTTGGAATTTGGAAGTTTGACCGGTTCCTGGTTCAAGGGGGCAAGGGCTATCAGACCAAGTGGATTCAGAAAATTTTGGGTGGCTAGTTCAAGGTGAACTGGTCAGTTTAGTGTGGTGCCCTTCGGGTGACCAGTTCACTAGCTTTTAGGCCGGTTGTTGGGGAGATTGAGTCAGTTCTCGGTTTAGCATGATGAGACCTAGGTAACCATGAAGTTTGGTGATTTTTGGGTGGCCAGTTCAGGGTGGGCTCGTTTGTGTGCCAGTGCTTAAGATTGGGATTTTTGGTCCGATTCAGGGCCAGTTCAAGGGTTTTCTGGTTGGTTCAAACCAATTCCTAGGGTTTTTGGGCTTTCTGAATCCGATTTTAGGGGTTTTGTGGCTGATCTAGTTGAGCTTGAAGTAGTTTTAAACTGGTTTAGGCCAGTTCAGGGGTTTTGGAGGCTGGTTCACTATGGTTTGAGGATTTTGGAGATTGGTTTCTTTATTGTTGAGGGTTGTTGAGTCGAAGTGTTGAGAGTTGTGAGTCACATGGGTCTCGATGACAGGCAGTAGTGCCTTGGGATGCATGCCATGGTGTCAAGATGGAGTTGAGCCGATTTTGGACTATCGAGCTAGTTTCTTGTGCTGGTCTTGGTGATGGTGACGGTTTTGTGTGGTTTTGGTTACAAATAAGCCAGTGGAGGCACGTCCAGATCAGTGAGTCGGGTGAGCGTGATCGGGAGTTCCTCTTTGTTCAGCCCTTGTACTATGAGTGATGATACCCTCTCTATACTTGTGTTTTCATACTGTAATTTTCTGACATGATGATTATGTGGTTTGGAAACTATATTTTGATTATATGTTATACTCGGGATATGTGTTACGTGTTTTGTGAACTATCAGTGAGTTATGTTAGTATGTGATACTGATTTTGAGATGTGAACTATATATGCGTATGTATATTAATTTTGACTTATATGTAAGGATAGTATTGTGTGATGTGAGGCAGCAGGGTCTGCTGATGTGATATGCATTATTTTGATTCCTCAATCGTCGAGATGGTGGATTCCTCTAATCATGAGAAGACGAGATAGTGGTCTCGTGATGTGATGTGTCTAGAATGATAGGCTCAGCCAATGGACAGTGGCCGTAGTGTGTAGGGAGTACCTTGGCCCGGCGATGAGATGAGTTGTGTGGCTAGGGGCTTATTCGGTGGACGGTGTTCTGCCATAGCGCGTGGGGAGTACATTTGTCCAGTGATGTGATATAACGATTGGATATGGGATGGCAAGCTCAGCTGACAGATGGTGGGTCATAACATGCGGGGAGTGCCTCGGCCCGGCGATGAGATGAGTTGTGTGGCTAAGGCCTCTACCGACGGATGGTGTGTTGTTGTACCATGCGAGGAGTTCCTTGGCTTGTGATGTGATTGTCATACACTAAGACCGTGTTGCTCGAAGGAGCGTGTTGCCCTTGGTGGGTGTGTGGCTCCAATTATGAGATGGAGAATGCCTCTCGACTAGGAGCATGATTGTGTGGCCTTGGTGGGCGTGATGCAACGGTTGTGAGATGGAGGATTCCTCTGACCGGCAGCGTGATTTGTGATTATGTTGAGCTTGATCATGAAACGGAGGATTCCTCCGATCGAGGCTGGAGTCTTAGTGATCATTGTACTCCCACATACGTATGTTATGATGACTAGTTATGCTGATACTTCACATATGTGTTTTGATATTTTACTGTTCACTGTATATGTATGTATATGTATAGTTTTGGACTTGTGGCATGATACATATCCCAACATGCATAGATTAGGTATCATCTATACTCATTGAGTTTCACGACTCATAGTTTTAAACTTTCCAAATTTAGGTTGCTGTCCTCATCTTGAGTAGCATGCCAGTTTTCAGAGCAACTGTCAGAGGATTTGATGGATGTACGGGCACCTCTTTTGTATCTTTTCCCTGTTATATTCTAGAGTAACTTCCTTATACTCTTAGACAGGATCTTGGGTGGTTTAGTTGTTGTATTGTTACACTTAGTGTATGTTTTGTATATTCGGAGTTTGACTAGTGTGTTGAGACTTACTAAGGTCAGAGACCCTAGTGCCAGTCACAAGCTCGGGGTTCGGGGCGTGACAAGGCCAGGCCAGTTCGTTCACGGTTCCGGTTTCGGTTCCGGTTCGTTCCCAGTTCATTAACAATTTGTTTCCTGGTTTATTCACAGTTTGGTTCACGGTTTGGTTCCCAGTTCAGTTCACGGTTCGATTCCCGGTTCATTCACGGTTTGGTTCAATTCTGGTTCATCCGTGTTTCAGTTCAATTTCAATTTGATGTTACCAAAAAAAAAAATATTTATTAACTTATAAATCAATTGAAATTTTTTAAATAATCTATTTTCTAATTTATTTAAACTATTACATACAATTAGTGGTGTGCAAACCACAATTTTGGTTTGATTTTTGATAATTTGGTTTGGTTTTTTGATTTTTTGGTTTTAATACTTTAAAATAAATTATTTATTATCAAATATGTATATATATGCATGTATATATATGTGTGTGTGTATATATTTGTATATACATACATATATGTATATATTCATGTGTGTGTGTGTGTATATACTCATATAAATATAAAAATATATATGTATGCGTGTATACGTACACATACATATGGGTATATATAAACCATAATATTGGTTTGGTTTTTTGATAATTGGGTTTGATTTTTTGGTTTTTTAGTTTTGATACTTTGGAAACCAATCAATCTAATTTAATTATAAATCAAACCAAACTAAATTTAAAATTTCAGGATGCATATGTATATATATGTATATATATTTGTTTATATGTATACATAACATATATATTCGTGTATATGTATATATATAAACATATATATATATATATATTCATAAAAATATAGAAATATGTATGTGTTTGTGTGTGTGTATAAATAAATACGTAAATACATATATTTACCTATTTATATATGTATACATACGTACATACATACATATATATATATTTACATGTGTGTGTGTATATATATATGTATATATTTATATATAATATAAATATATGTACATGTATATATATTTATATTTATATGAGTAGATAAAATTTATACATGTGTGTGTGTATATAAGTATGTATGTATGTATGCGTGTTTGTATACACGCACATATATGTTCATATAAATATATGTACATGTGTGTGTATTTTTTTTATGAAACAAAAATATTTTTAAAATTTTGATTTTTAGTTTAGAATGGTTTAGTTTGGTTTTTAAACCGAACCAAACCATAATTTTAAATTATTTTTTTTAATCCAAACCAAAACAAACCAAATTTTAAAAATTAGTTTGGTTAATTGGTTTGGTTTTACACACCCCTATATACAATGTATTTCATTTTAACTTTAAAAGAAAAAATAAAAAAAAATTAAATAATAAAAATTAAACTTTTAAAATATTAAAGATTTCACGATTTCGGTTAATAGTTTACTCACAGTTCACGGTTCACAGTTCATTCACGATTTTGATTTACGATTCACGGTTTACGGTTCATTCCCGGCTCCAGTTCACCGTTCCTTCACGGTTCTAGTCTAGTTCCGGTTCAGGTTCAGGTTCAAAAAATGTGAACCTTAACCGAACCAGGAACCTTGACGGTTCAGAATCGAACCAGACCGGATATTGCCGGTCTGGTCCGGTTCAATTTTTTCCCTAGTTCGGGCTAGGCCGGTTCGCGGTTCGAACCTGAACTGTGAATAGGACTAATGCTAATGATTTCAGCCTAATGGACTAGAGGAGTTAGGCTTGTGGAAGCCCAACATTGGAGGCCCAAGGGGTTCGGCCATGGACTTGGCTGAACCATGGGAGACCATTTTAACGGTCATGTGCCATGATTTGATTCTAGAAAATAAAGGGCCATGATTTGATTCTAGAAATTAAGTAGATTTAATTTTGATTAAATCAAAGGAGTTTGAGATAACTATAAACTCATTGATAATCTTATATTTATATATAAATTTTTTTAATGAATTTATCAAGTATTTCCCATAATTTTTAGTTAAACTGGGATAATAATTGAAGATATTCATTTTATTCTTTAATCCCCTTTAAATTGAGTAAAATGAATGATATTTTTGTGAAACTTATAGATCAAATTTATATTGAAATTTAACTTTATTGAAATTTTTCACTTCATCTCTGTTAACTTTTAGAGAGGAAAAGTATTTTAGTAAAAGTTGTCTTTTCACTTTGACTTTGAGAACATAGAATATGTACATTGTGCAAAAACTTACTTATATACCTATTTCACACAATTATTTAAGAGACCGACTATGCTCTAACACTCACCTCAAACTAGAGTATACAAATCATATACATAAAACTTGTTTCAAATATAATGACTTCGAGATCCTCTAAGACATTTTGTCAAGATACTTGCTAGTTGATCATGTGAGTTGATAGATTTAATGGCAACTTCCTTGGATAAGATCTTTTCTTAAACAAAGTCACGATCCATCTCTATATGTTTAGTTCTTCTATGAAAAACTAGATTTGAAACTATTATGTAAAACTGCTTGATTATCATAATATAATTTCTTTTGTTGAATGTTTCCAAATTTTAGTTTTTGAAGCAACTGTTTTATCCAAATAAGTTCATAAGTGGCTGTGGCCATAACTCTATGTTTAGCTTTTGTACTAGATTGAATAACAATATTTTGCTTTTCACTCTTCCATAATACAAGATTGCCTTTAAGAAATATGTAATATCTAGAAGTAGATCACCTATCGATAAGAGTGCCGGCCCAATCTATATCAGAGCATCCTATTAACTGAATGCTTCCTTTATCCTCATTTAGTAAACCTTGACCTGGTGCTTCCTTAATATATCTTAAAATTCGTACAGCATCCAATGAATGGTTACAGAGGATTGCATAAACTGACTGACCACTCCTACTACAAATGAAATGTCTAGTCTGGTAATAGTAAGATAATTTAATTTACCAATGAGCCTTCGGTATCTTTTGGGGTTTTAGTATAGTTTCCCTTGAATTGGAAACAATTTACTATTTGGGTCCATGGGACTATTGATAGGCGGCAATCCAACATATATGTTTCTTTAAGTATGTCTAAGACATACTTTTTTGTGAGACAACAATGCCATTTCATGATTGAGCAACTTCAATACTAGGGAAGTATTTAAACTTCTCCCAATCCTTGGTTTGGAAGTGTTTGAACAAATAATCTTTCAATTGAAAGATCCTTTCGTGGTGTTCTCTTGTGATAACTATATCATCCACATATACCACCAAATAAACACATTTACCCCATGCAAAGTGAGAGTGAAAGAATGAATGATCTGCTTCACCATGTTTCACACCAAAGTTTTCAATAATAGTACTGAACTTCCCAAACCAAGCTCTTGGGGACTATCTTAGGCCATAGAGAGAGCATCGAAGTTTACAAATTAGCCCAAACTCCCCTTGGCAACAAAATCTAGGGTTGCTCTAGATAGATTTCTTCTTGAAGATCACCATGAAGATAAGTATTTTTAATATCTAGTTGATGTAATGGCCAGTGACCAATAACTGCCATTGAAAGAATGAGACGAGCAAAAGTAATTTTGGCAATTGAAGAGAAAGTGCCGCTATAGTCAAGACCATAAATCTAAGTATACCCTTTAGCTATAAGCCAAGCCTTGAGATGATCAATTTGCCCATTTGACCCAACCCTTGTGGCATAAACCCAACGACAACCAATAGTTGACTTGCTGGGAGGTAAGGGAACTAACTCCCAAGTCCCACTATGCTCAAGAGCCAACATCTTATCAATCATGGTTTGTCTCCATCCTGGATGAGAAAGTGCCTCACTGGTATTTTTAGGAATTAAAATATAGAATAAAGAGGAGACAAAATGAAAATGTGCTAGAGATAAGCAATAAAAACTTAAGAAACTATAGGTGGGATAAGGATTTATAGAAGATCTAGTACCTTTCTAAAGGGAAATAGGCAAATTATCATCAGATAGGTTCGTGGTAGTAGCAGCTGATGAAGCAAAACATGATTCATCAAGTTTAGTTTCCTCCAATATAGGTATGAAAGTCCGTGCTTGTCACTTATATGTTATTAGAGGATGTTGTGATGGCTTAGGAAATGATATTTCAGGGGCTTCCACATAAGAGACATCTAGAGTGTCTTGAGCATCATCCTGTGCAAGAGACAAAAAAGGACCAAAGTATGGAATAGGTAAAACCTCAGAAACCAACTTAGACTCAACCAAAGAGACAAAAAAGTATGAAGTTTCTTCAAAAAATGTGACATCTGCTGACATTAATAATAATTAGTAACCAGAGAGTAACATCGCTATCCCTTTTGCAACTTGGAGTATCCAAAAATAACATATTTAATAGTAGGAGCATTCAACTTGTCTAATCCTAGTGAGAGATTATGAACAAAACAAGTGCATCCAAAGACACAAGCAAGTATATGGTTTAAGGGATCATTAGAAAACAAAATAAAACGAGAAATTTGATTCTAAAGAAAAGAGAGGCATTTAATTTATTAGATAATATGAAGTTAACACAGTACCACCCAATAATAAATAGGTATATTTGCATGGAACAAAAGAGTGCGAGTAGTTTCAACTAAGTGTCTATTTTTCCATTCAGAAATCCTATTTTGTTAGAGGGTGTAAAGACAAGTGGCTTGGTGTAAAATGACATGAGAAGATAAATAGGATGCAAAATCAATGAAAAAGTACTCTTTTGCATTATCACTTCGAAGGAGTTTAATTTTCTTATCAAATTGATTTTGAATCTCAATGCAAAAAGATTTGAATATTGAGAATAATTCAGAACATTCTTTTGTTAAAAATGTCCAAGTACATTGAAAATGTTCATCAATAAAAGTAATAAAATACCTATAACCTAAAGGAGCAGAAACATGACTTGGACCCCATAGATTAGAATGAATAACTGAAAAAGGCACAACTTTCCTATAAACTTGATTTGGGAAAGATGTCTTAACATGTTTTTCAAGTTGATAGGATTCACAATTTAATACTTTTATTTTCAAAAGACTTGGAACCATCAGATGGAGTTTTGACAAACTTAGGTGTCCTAAACGTTTATGAAGAAGTTTAGGGGATTTGAATGCAGCACAAATCACGGATGATAGAGATTGGATATAATAAAGCCCATGTGATTCATGTCCTACTCCATTCATCTAACCCGTACCATGATCTTGTATGACAAAGGAATTAGCATTAAAAGTTATTGAATAATTAAGGGATCCAGTAAGTTGACCAAGAGAAATTAAATTAAAAAGACATCCAAGTATGAATAAAACAGATTTCAAAGATGTAGATAGAGTGAGAGAAACAAAACCAACCCCTTTGGCAACAACTTTGGAGCCATTTGCTAAAGTAATGAAATGAGGAAACTTGGGCATGGAAATGGATGAAAACAAGGAATCATTACCAGTAACATGATCAAATGCACCAAAATCAATTATCCATGGGTTGTTACTAGATTGAAATATGCTAATCGTTGAGTTGCCAATATGAGATGCAAAGGTCATAGTAGATTGAGCTTGCTTGGAAGTCTTGAGTTGAAGATACTCGTGATAACCAGCCTCTGAAAATTTGATCCTAAAGCTTTCCGATTGAGAAACATTAATAAGCTTCTCTAGAATCCCATGAAGTGAATAACAAAAGTCTTGAGTGTGCCTCAGTCTCTTACAATAGATACATTGAGGATGATTACCACAACCACCTCTACTTCCATGGTTCCCACAACCTCCATGTCCACTACGATGTCCTAAGCTTGACACCATTGTTGAAGCCTCAGCTAGTTCACTACACCACCAACTCGTTATGGTAAGGGAATTTTCGAAAGTCAAGTAATCAAGTTTTCTATTGTAAGGACCACATGACCAATCAAATTTGATCACGAATATGGTCAAAATCTGGATGCATTAACCGAAGGACTAATACAATAAATAGATTGTCCAATTTTGTTATTCCATCAAGTGTGTTAACTTGCTGAAACATCTTTAACTCTTCTACTGCAAATTAAGCCTTGGTAATGAAGGAGGTCATATCATGATTAGATTCCTTAAGTGTGGCCAATTTTTGAATATCATTTGCAAACACACTTTGAGCATTCTTCCAAATGGTATAACAAGTTTTAAAAGCTCTAAAATTCACGAAGATAGATCGTTCAACAAATTACCATAAGAGAGCACACAATTGATAGTCACATTTTTGCCATTAACTTTGATCTCCCTCGGGAATTTTATCAGATGATTTTTCCAAATGATTTGAGAAACCTTAACAAGAAACTAGGATTCTATAGTAGAAGACCATGCAAGATAATTCTTCCTATTTAGTTTTTCTAAGGTAATTGTTGGATTTCTAGAAAAGGCATAAGAAATGGGAACATGAGTGGATGATGTTGTATAGGTAGAGACTTGTTTGATTTCTTCATCGGTAAGACCAAATTCTACAAAATTATAGGCCATTTCAACATAAATACAAGTCCGTAAATGATTTGGTGAGAGATGATAAAAGAATATAGCAAAGTATAGAAGCTGAATGCCAAGTACAAAGTTCCTTTTTCTAGGGAAGAAGCATGAAGAAGTTCAAAACAAGTGCTAGCTATTGGCGATTGATAAGGACCTAGTTATTAGCTTCATTTGTCATTCTGGGTGAGATGACAAGGATGAACTACTAGAGACGAGAACTAGATGGGCTTCGATGGACTTTGTTGACCATATATGAAGACGAGAAGATGAAGCTCGACAATGAAGACAAGAAGCGATGCTCCAAGGTTGACCTAGATGGACTTCGTTGGACTTTCTTGACCTTGTGTGAAGTCAACACTCCAATATGTTTGACGGGGGCTCAACGACAAAGACAGGAGGCGATGTTCTGACTAAAGGAATGTCATACACAACACCAACCTACAAGACAAGACTTCATTGACTAGAGACAAAGACGAAGAAGAAATGTTTCTAACTAGGGCTCCTACGAGAAAGAACTAACATTGGTGTTTTGGCTAGAGCTTCAAGCTTGGTTGCAACAAAGATAAGGATCCCACTCTAATACCATGTTAGCTTTTAGAAAGGGAAAGTACTATAGTAAAAGTTGTCTTATTCACTTTAACTTTGAGAATATACAATATATATGTACACTGCATAAAACTTACTTATGTACCTAATTCACTCAACTAGTTAAGAGACTAACTATGCTCTAACAAGCTCTAACATGCCAAATGTAAAGTGGAGGTTAAAAATTAGTTCCGAGGCTTGAATCCTATCCAATCTATCTTAAAAAAGTTGTTGGGTTAGATTTTGGGTCAAATCGAGCTCAATTGAGGCCAAATGCAAGTAGCCCCTTTTTTAGCATTTTCAGCCCAATTAAGACTTGTTCAAGCCTAATGACCAAGCCTATAGTAACTATATCAGACTAGACCAAACTAGACTAAACCAGACCAGACTAGACCAGACTAAAGCTTGTTTTGCCCTGAACTAGCTTGCTATATAGCCAATGCTATCAAGTTGTTCTGAAGCTCAACTCAAGAAAGCAGTAGTCCATAAAAAATCCCATGACAAAGCTTTGAAATTTGAAGCCATTCACTTTCCACAGTATTTGTTCAGCATGGTTTAATGCCTAAAACCCATGAACCAGCTCCACATCAACTTAAAAGCAACAAATGATAGAAAATAAGTGCATTTTAGCTGCAATTAAGATGTTTACAATAGATTTTCCAAGAGCAAACCAGTAGAAAACCAACCCTCAAATTGTAGCCAATTGAAAGAAACAGCAATCCACCAAGGTCAAGCTTCTTATTTGCTATATTGTTAAGTGAAGCAATCCTCAAGCCCAAATCCAATAAGCTCCAGCTAGCCTCAAAGCTCCGAGTAAGCTATACAGCAACATAGATCGAGCTCCTAGAAGATTTGCATTACAGAAAACCTAAAACCTCAAGTTAAAAAGCTGTCCATCCACCCACATGCCTCAAGCCCAAATTGCAGCCATATCAGATGTTAAAGGCTATACAAAATTCTAGCCAAAACCATTAGCTTAAACTAGGTTTTAGCTCATAAGCATCCAATAGCAACAACCCACAATTGCAAAAATATGCAGCTCATTGGTGTCTTAGAAAAAAATTCATATCCATAGCTAGGAAATACATATTGGGATGGTTCGAGAAGTTTTGAAAATCCAATCAAAAGATCTAAAACTTTCATTTTTTTACTAAAGTCTAATTTTGCTCAAAAATTATTGAAAATTGAGCAATGCTACGGCAATAGTCCTCAGGTCAACAGCAGTTTCACAACAAAAGCAGCTTATAGGAAAAAAATTCATAACTTGAGTTACAAAATTAGGATTGGAATGATTCAAGAAGATCTAGAAAGTCAAGAAAGAGACCTACAACTTTAATGTTTGGGCCTTAGTTTAATTCAACTTATAAAATGTCCCAAATTTGATAGAAGTGAGCAAACCTATAGATTTTAGCTTGACAACAAATCTACAGTCCATTGCAGGATCCAAAGACCCATAAAACTATCAGTACAAAGCACCATTTGATTGTTGTTCAACCTATTCCAGCTCCAAAACTTGATCTTACTATACAGTAGCAGCACTTAAAGCTAATGCCCTTAATCCTCACAACAACCACCAGATTTTAATGCAAAGTAACAGGCTATAGAAAGTAAATAGCTTGCTGTCCATGTTTCAACACAACAACTGTCATGACCCCAACTTAGGAGCTACGAATGGCGCTAGGGACAAGCAACCCATTCTTGGCAAGCCTTGGTAACAGATTGCATAAAATAAGCTAAGTGCGGGAATTTCTACAAATTCCAGTAGAATCTCCCCTAAAAATTGAGCATTTGCCAAAATTTCACTTGTTATACACGCATTCCTAATCTCTACAACAGAACACCAGGTAGGTAATATAACAAGTTTTAAATAAATTTCTATCGATATCATAATATAAATTGCACCAACAAATAATCCACAGCCCAAAAACCCTTTTACAACAAAAGAGAAATTATAAACTTAAATTTCCAATCAAAGCAATATTAAGCAATCCAAAAGATATGATTCCTATCTATGGCTATTTGGAGCATTCTAAAAACACTGTAGTCAAAATGATACTTATAAGATAAACTATCAGCACAATATGCATCACAAAAAGTCTAAGCTTGCACATGATTACGAGAGTGTGTGGGACTCACCAAAAAGGGACGACTAGAACTCAAAAGGGAGGACTAGTAAAGGGATTGGTGCTACAATTTGAGGGGGAAAAAATAAAGGGTGAGATTCAACTTAGTGAGTAATGATATGCAAATCCAACATAAGAAAACATAAAGTAGTAATGGTTTCAGAATTTAATCATCAATATAGCACCATATCATCACATATACATCACAAAATACCATGAATATAATCTAAAAGCAAGTAGCAGATAAATAACAGGTGGGGTATAGTAGGTGGAAATCATAAGTGGGAATCATGGGCTAGAATCACAGGCAGGACTACGACCACTGTCCTTACTTACGACTGTCCCCATTTATCACCGTCCCTGGTTACCACCTACGGTACCAAAAATTCAATAGAATCATATCACCCATGATCAATGTATACAACACTCATTTTCATTTCTTTTATAAAGCATCTCATTCATCATCTCACAGAATCACATATATATTAACATACTAAAGCAAACATAGAGCAAGATATAAGAAGTCAAACAGTCAATTGTTTTTAGACTATCTACTTGACAGCGAACAATAGATCGCAGTACAGCTACCTAAGGCATGGAACCTTCCAATGCTCTAGAGCGAAAGGAAACCATGAGGAACAACCAATGGCCCTATGATTTGTTTAGATTGTAAGTATTAGCAATCACTCCCCTCCAACACAGCTATCAGAACACACTGAGAGAGGAAAGGAACATACCTAGGCGTGAGTCAACTTAAAACGGTCACCCTTGTGCAAATTGATTAGAATCTGAACTTTGGCCATTGGCAGGCGCAAACAGGAGTGAAGAAATAGTGACTGCACGAACACCAGCAGTAACAGAAGGAAAATTTGAAGAAACAGAAAGAGATAAAGAGAATAGTAGAACAAACTAGAAGGGGAAACAGAGCTTGCCAGGGGGGTTCGGTTGACTACCTGAGGCTTAAGAAACCAGTGACTGTGCACGGCAGATTGGTTTTGGGTCGGGTGGCACAGAACTGAGCGGCTCGAGTTGGGCAGCATGGAGCCAAGCAACTTGGGTTAGTTTCTGGGCAGATTAAATGGGTCAGATTCGGCTGAGCTTGAGCGGGCCAAATTTGGGCAGCACATAGCGGTTGGTTTTTGGCGAGCTGGAATGGGTCGATTTCGGGCAGGCTTGAGCTATTTAGTTCTGGTGATGCAAAGCAAGCTTGAGCCAAGCTATTGGCCAATGGGTGTTTACAGTGAAGGAAAAAAGAATGAGCAGAAAGGGGAGAGGAGAGAGAGAGAGAGAGAGAGAGAGAAATGGGAAAAAGAAAAAGTGGGGAAAAGGAGAGAAGGGTCTAGACACATGACCCCCTTCTCTCTCTCTCTCTCTCTCTTTTCAAGGTTGTTACATTCTCCCCCTTATAGAGAATTTGGTCCCCGAATTTTAAAATAGACATCTTAAGTGTGGAAAGATGGGGGTATTTCTCTCACATTAACTCCTCTACTTCTCAAGTGGCTTCTTCTCTCAAATGGTTCTTCCATAGCACTTTCACCAAAGCAATTTCCTTTGAGCGTAACTTCTTTATCTATCGATCAAGGATGGCTAGTGGTTCCTCAGTATAGGATAGGTCTGTATCCAACTAGACTTCTTAAGGAGTTATCATGTGGGAGGGATCTGACAAATACTTGCGTAGCATAGAGACATGAAACATTGGGTGTACCATAGAAAGCTCAGGTGGAAGTGCCAATCTGTAGTTCACTTGACCAATCCATTCCAAAATATCAAATGAGCTGATATATCTAGGACTAAGCTTCCTTTTCTTCCTAAACCTCATCACCCTCTTCATGGGAGACACTCAAAGAAAGACATGGTCACCAAGGGCAAGCTCCAAATCTCGACGCCTATGATCCACATATGCCTTTTGTTGGCTTTGGGCAGCTAACAATCAATCCCTTATCAATTGCACCTTAGTCACTACATTCATCACCAAATTCGGGCCCAAGAGTTTGTTCTCATCCACCTCAAACCATCCAATAGCGGACCTACAACGCCTACCATAAAGAGCCTCAAAAGACACTATTTAAATGCTCGCTTGATAGCTATTATTATAGGTGAACTCTATCAGAGTCAAGTAGTGATCCCAGCTCCTTTTAAAATCTAGAATGCAAGATTGCAACATATGCTCCATGATCTGAATTGTCCTTTCAGATTGGCCATCAGTCTGAGGGTGGAATGCGGTGCTAAGATCCACCCGTGTCTCTAAAGCCTCTTAAAAGGCTCTCCACACCCATGTCAAAAGCTGTGGGCCACTATAAAAAATGATAGAAACCGGCACTCCATGAAGTCTAACAATCTTATCAAGATACAACTAAGCATACTAAGATACATTGTAGGTCATCTTAACAAGAAGAAAGTGAGCCAATTTTGTCAACCTATCTATGACCACCCCTAGGGGTACAAGGTAGTCCCGTGACAAAGTCCATGGTGATTCTTTCTTATTTCCATTTCGGTATTACAATTTACTGGTGCAATCTCGCTGGTTTCTGGTGTTCAGCCTTTACTTGTTGGCAGACTAAGCATTGGGAGGCGTAGTCTTCTATGTCTCACTTCATGCTTTCCCACTAATATGATTGCCTTAAATCCTGATACATCTTAGTAGAACCTGGGTGGACCATGTACTTGGAGTTATGCGCTTTCTCTAAAATATTTCTCCTCAACTCGCCCATATCAGGCACACACAATCGTGAGCCACATCGTAATATTTTTTCAGTGTCAATCTCCAGTGTTGTATTCTTGCCCATTTGGAGTTCTTCCTTAAGCTTAAAAAGATTGGGATCTTGATTTTGGCTCTCTTTAATGTGCTTACTCAAAGAAGACTAAGCTAGCATATGAGCTAATAATACTCTAGAATACCCAAATTCAAACCTCATTCCCCCTTACTCAAGCTTGTGAATCTCCTCAACTAATGGCCTTCTAACGAGTGCAATGTGTGCCAAACTTCATTTAGACTTTCTACTCAACGCATCGGCAACTACATTGGCCTTGCCCAGGTGATATAAGATGTTGCAATCGTAGTCCTTAAGCAACTCAAGCCATCTTCGCTGTCGTAGGTTCAGATCCTTTTGTTGAAATTTATATTTTAAGCTATTGTGATCCGTGTATATCTCGCAAGTCTCTCCATAAAGATAATGCCACCAAATCTTAACTACAAAGATCACTGCTGCCAACTCCAAGTCATGTGTGGGGTACTTTTGTTCATATTTGTGTAGCTGCCAGGAAGCATGTGCCACCACTCGCCTATTTTGCATTAGAATGCACCCCAAGTCCCATTCAGGAGGCATCACAATACACTAAAAACCTACCTGTGCCAATGGGTAAAGTCAAAATAAGAACTAAGGTCAAGCAAGTCTTAAGCCTTTGAAAGCTTTCCTCGCATGCATCCGACCACTAAAACTTCATATTCTTTTAAGTTAGTATAGTTAAGAGAGTGGCTCTCTTAGAAAAATTCTTGCACAAAGCGACGATAATACCCCACTAGCCCAAGAAAACTATGTATCGCTATCACTGAAGTGGGTCTTGGCCACTACTGCACAGCCTTAACCTTTTTAGGATCCACCTTTATCTCATCCTTGGAGATAACATGTCCAAGGAAGGTTATGCTATCAAGCCAAAACTTGCATTTCGATAACTTCACATACAATTGATGCTCCCTTAACATCCACAAAACCTCCCTAAGATGTAACTCATGCTTGTCCCGACTTCTAGAGTGTACCAGTATGTCATCAATGAAAACTATTATGAACTGATTAAGAAACGGCTTAAACACCCAGTTCATTGAATCCATAAAAGCTGCAAGAGCATTGGTCAAGTCGAAGGACATTACTAAAAACTCATAATGCCCATACTACATTCTGAACGCAGTCTTGGGAATGTCTTCTCTCTTGATTCTTAACGGATAGTATCCCGAGTGGAGGTCAATCTTAGAAAAGCTGGTGGCCCTTTGCAACTGGTCAAATAGATCATCAATCCTTGGTAGCTAGTACTTGTTGTTCATAGTTACCTCACTGAGCAGCCTATAGTCCACACATAACCTCAACGAGCCATCCTTCTTTTTCACAAAAAGCACAAGAGCACCCTAAGGGGAAGTGCTTAGTTGATTAAAACCCTTGTCAAGTAAATCTTTTAGCTATTCCTTTAACACTCTCAACTCCACTAGAGCCATGTGATAGAGAGGCATATATATAGGCTGGGTCCCTAGTATTATATCAATACAAAATTCAATTTCCCTTTCTAGAGGAACCCACGGTAGCTTTTATAGAAATACATCCAAGAACTCGTTCACTACTGAGACTTGTGTCATTTCTAGCTCTTCCATCTAAGTAACCCTAACCATGGCTAAACACCCAAGACAACCCTTGCTTAATAACCATTTAGCATCCAAGAAGGAGATCAAGCGGCCAGAACTAGGCTCTAGCCACCCTAAAATACAACTAGTGACTCGCCGGGCACTTCAAATCTCACTGTCTTTAGGTAGTAATCCAGACTAGCATGGCAGGAAGCTAGCCAATCCACACCAAGTATCACATCGAGATCCTTTATGCTTAACATAATAAGATCGGCCAAAGACTCCCTTCCATTAATGTTGATCATACAAGACTTGTACACATACTCCACCAATATAGAACCTTAAATGGATGTTCCAATAACACAGGTTGAACACCAAACCAAGATGTAAAATTCGAAGATACATATGAGTGGGTTGAATCGAGGTCAAACAATGCACAAGCTAGAACAAAACAAATCGATAGTGTACATGTGACCACCACATTGTAGGCCTATGCATCCTATCTAGTCAAAGCAAATACTTGAGCTTGGCCCTGCCCACGTTGGCCACGTCCTCTACTGCTAGATCCACGACCATACAAACCAACGGACTTTCCTACAAATTGAACTAGGGTGGAAGAGGATGAGCCAAGTGAGCCACTCCTTGCCCTCTAGTAAAAAGGCAATTCTTTTTAATATGGTCTAGACTTCCACACCAGAAGCAAGTCCTAATCTCACGATAACAGACCCTAGTATGCCCTTTCCCACATGTATGACATAAGGGAAAGACCGAGGTAGGTTGGGTAAAACTCTGCTGGCTCAACTAAGGAGTGCCAACAAACTCACCCCTCGACATAGAAGAACTCCCTTACGGCACCCTAAGTGTACCTGTCCACCTTGTAGAGACTATGACTGGGCATGTGAAGTGGTACCCTTGGCCCATCCAGTACCACCATTGAAAGCACTCAAGGTCTTAGTCTTCTTGTTAATCTCTCTAGAGGCCCACTTCTCCAGCTCTTGGACCTTAATGGTATGCGTTGTATCTACAACCTCTGCATAAGTTGAGCGGCCCATTTGTGGTGCTAAAACCCAAAATAAAGGATCTACCAATTCTCTAATGAAACTCCTAGTCCTCTATCTCTCATCATTAACCAGTTGGCTAGTCGAGAAGCATACTAGGATAGGTGATTAAACCTAGCCTCATATTCCAAGATAGTCATGCTTGGAGTCTACCTCAACTACTCGAACTCTATGGCTAGCTCATCCCTCTTATTTTCTGAGAAAAAGCAGCCAAAAAATAGCTCATAAACTCCTTCCATCTTAGTGGAGCTACATTCTTAGACCTCGAAGAAAGCAAGATGTTATACCAATCTCGTGTCCTGTCCTCCAACATAAAGACAGCTAGCTACACCTGCCTACTGCTAGAGCAGTACAAACCCTCCAAGACCTTCTTCATCCTGTCTAATAATCTGTGCAGATCCTTAGCCAAATTTGATCCCAAAAAAGAAGGAGGCTTAAGTTTGACAAACTCTTGAAGAGAACCTCCTTACTACCTTCAAGCTAAGCTTGTTCCCTTTCCTGTTGGGGAGGGACTCAATCCTGAATAGGTGGTATCATATCAACTCGAGTTCGCACTTGATCTGCCGGGCCTTTTGCATCTTAGGAGTGACCATGGACCTGGTTAGCTCAGCCACAACTTGTTAGATACCACGTAGCCCAGCAACTACTTCAGCCAGCACATCTAGAACACCTATTGGTTGGGTGACACTCTCCTCAAGAACGGGCTCATTAGCCCACCGCACTAATCTACCACAACCTCTACCTTAGCTATAACCACATCCTTTACTCTGATCTCTCACTAGAGGAGAGGATAGTCCCTCAATTGCTGCCATAAGAGCACCAAGATCCTCAGGAGTTTCTTGATTCTCAACTCCTTAAGGACAAAACGATGCACCATGAGAGGCATCCATCTAGCATAACACATAGAAGTTTCATATAAGTTCAACATCTAAGATAGATAAGAGTCATTGAAGGAACAAGAAGCAATTATCAACAAAGAATTTGACCATTTGATTTCTTAACAAGGAAAAGGAAACCAACACCTAAGAGACCTACCACAGTGTCTCAATTATGAATAAGGCGCATTTCATAGTCTTAATTGCAACTCTATCGAAGGGCCCTTGCTCCATTAGCCACAAAAAACTTAGGGTTCTGATACCATGTCTGTCACGACCCCAACTTAGGAGCCGTGACCAGTGCCAAGGAAGAGCAACCCATCCTTGGCAAGTCTAGATGATAGATTTCATAAAATAAGTTAAGTGCGGCAATTTCTAGAAATTGTGGCAAAGTCTTCCTTAAAAATCAGACATTTACCAAAATTTCACCTGTTATACACACATTCCTAATCTTTATAGCAAAATACCAGGCAAGTAATATAACAAGTTTCAAGTAAATTTCCATTGATATCATTCTATAAACTATACCAACAAGTAATCCATAGCCCAAAAACCCTTTTACAACAAAAAAGAAATCATAAACTTAAATTCCCAATCAAAACAACATCAAGCAACCCAAAAGATAAGATTCCTGTCCATGGCTATTTGGAGCATTCTAAACACACTAGTCAAAATGATGCTTACAAGATATACTATCAGCACAATGTACATCACAAAAAGTCAGCCCACACACAATTATAAGAGCATGTGGGACTCACCAAAAAGGGACGACTAGAGCTTAGAAGGAAGGACCGGTAGTGGGATCGGTGCTGCAATCTAAGGGGGGAAAAATAAAGGGTGAGATTCAACTAATGAGTAATAATATGCAAATCTAACATAAGAAAACATAAAGTAGTAATGATTTCACAATTTAATCATCAATATAGCACCATGTCATCACATATACATCACAAAATAGCATGAATATAATCCAAAAGCAGGTAGCAGATAAATAATAGGCGGGGTTATAGTAGTCGGGAATCACAGGCAAGAATCATGGGCAAGAATCACAGACAGGACTGCAACTACCGTCCCTACTTATCGCCATCCCTACAATACCCAAAATTCAACAGAACCGCATCACCCATGATCAACATATACAGCACTCATTTTCATTTCTTTTATAAAGCATCTCATTCATGATCTCATAGAATCACATATATATTAACATACTAAAAGCAAATATAGAATGAGATATAACACTTGCAAAATATAAGAAAACTCATATTACTACTCCCAGTAGAAGTCAAACAGTCAGTTGTTTTTGGACCATCTACCTAACAGCGAACAACGGATCGCAGTACAGCTACCTAAGGTACGGAATCTTCCAATGCTCTAGAGTGAAAGAAAACCATGAAAAACAACCGACAACCCTATGAATTGGTTAGATTATAAGTACCAGCAATCACCCTCCTCCAACGTAGCTATCAGAACATAAAGAGAGAGGAAAGGAACATACCCAGGTGTGAGTCAACTTAGAACTGTTACTTCCATATAAATTGACTAGAATTTGAGCCTTATGCACCGACGAGTGCAAATATGAGTGAAGAAAAGGTGACTACGTAAACACCAACAATAATAGAAGGAAAATTTCAAGAAATAGAGAGACATAAAGAGAATAGCAGAACAAACAAAAAAGGGAAACGAAGCTTGCCAAGGGGGTTCGGCCGGCTACCTGAGGCTTAAGAAACTAGTGGTTGTGTAGGGCAGATCAGCTTCGGGTCAAGTAGCACAGAACTAAGCAGCTCGAGTCGGGCAGCGTAGAATCGAGTGGCTTGGGTTGGTTTCCTACAGCTTATACAAGTTAGATTCGATCGAGCTTGAGCAGGCCAAATCTGGGTGGCGCATAGTAGGTCAATTTCTGGGTGGTGCATAACGACCCAAATTTGAGCAGCAGACAACGGTCAGTTTCTGGCGGGTTGGAGTGGGTCAGTTTTAGGCATGCTCAAGTTGTTTAGTTCCAGTGACGTAGAGTGGGCTTGAGCCAAGCTATTGGCTAATGGGTGTTTACAATAAAGGAAGAAAGAATGAGCAGAAAAAGGGAGAGGAGAGAAAAAGAAAAATGGGGAAAAAAAAGTTGGGCAAAGGGGGAGAAGGGTCTAGACACACAACCCCCTTCTCTCTCTCTCTCTCTCTTTCTTTTTATGGTTGTTACAACAAGAAGCCTTTAGCTGAAGTCCATCCAACGTACAAAGCTACAGTCCCCAAAACTCAATTTAGCTGACTATCTAGGCTCATTATAATGCACCAGATTGCATACAGCACTAGCAAGGGTTCAAAAGCTCTAGAAGCTAATTCACAAACATAACTTTTGATCTAAAGCCCAATCTATCATCTTTTAAGTCTACAATTGTGGGGTCAAAGCCATCTGAATACAACACTAGGACCAATGCTCACATTTCAGAACACCCTAACCATATTTGATTGTAGGCCAAGTCTGCACAACCAATCCCAACTTGTAGAATTAGATCCCAACTGATCAGTCCCTAACAATGCACTATCCACACTTTCGCTTACCAAATTTCTAGTCTAATAGAAGATTAAACCTATGCTCAAAGTGCATCACGTTGCATGCCCTGCCTTATTCACTAATTAAGCATAAATTTCACAACCAAAGCACTAGTAATTCTGTACAATCAAAACCCTGGAGTCTTCAAAAGTGCAGTAGATCCAACAGCCCTACTTTCCAGTGAAGAGATCTCAAGAAGTTGTCCAAAATCCACCAATATTGAAATTTTGTATAGTCTTTTGTAGACCAGATGAACTCTAAAACTGGATCATAAAACTAGTACCCCTGTAGTACACTTGTCTATTTACAATTTCTAAGTTCTAGACTGCTTCCTATTGCATCTCTTAAGCTCTCTTAGACCATCCAACAATTCTACAGACTCAATGTGCATACCTAGAACAATGAAGGCTGGGTATTGGGCTAACTTGGAACTTGAGGTGAGTTGTTATGCTTGAGCTTGCACTTCCTTGGGACTCAATGTTGAGCTTTATGGGTCATGCATCTTTGTCGGTGTTTGGGTGTCTTTCTTTTCTTTCTTTCACCGATATGCCAGTTTTGATCCACAAACCATTGGCATGGATTGGAATTTTACTCATATTTACCACGGATGGGTTCTTGTGGCCAAACTATATTCATGAGGCACACAGCTTTATGTTGGCTACCACAATCTCATGGCTTATTTTGAGGTATTCCTACGAATGACAAATATTTTACCATATCTTTTCTGAGATTATACTTTTGTTCTCGGTGGTGGTAGATGGCGTCTCTCTCCCCCATACATTAGGGCTACCAAGGATGATGTGGCATATGTATCAGTACCAACTTGCATCCCACCTTGTTAATGAATTGTTTAGTGATGGCGAAACAAATCTTGCATTGTCGTTTAACTTTTTTGTTTGCATCATCATATATCCATCCTAAGGTATAAGGGTGAGGTTGCAGTGTCATCTTCAAACCCAACTTCTTAACAAAACTATTAAATATTAGGTTTTTCTTACTTCTTGTATCAAAAGAGGCATTGGCAATGAAATTGCAATATTGACAAAGATTCTTCGGTAACTTTAGAATCAAATTTTGTTTACACCATCTACAAGTGAGGAACAATGCTATGATATCGAAATATAATCAATAGAACCAAAACAATCACAATATAATAATTGGAGCATTCAAACTTAAACAATCAAACATTGAAGAAAAACTGAGCTAAATTAACCAATAAAAGCAAAACGTGCTTTTCAATTAGTTTCAGAAAAATCTCCAATCTATCCTTAACAAGAACTCAAGAACAAACCCAAATCTCCTCACATCAATCAATCTCGAACCATTGTAGTCTCTAACTCTTTACTCTAAAATGGCAAAAAAACGAATTGGACAATACTTGATCATTGTCAAAATTGGAATCTCCAATCATAGGATGATTACTGAATACTTTCAAAAAACCTTTTGATTGAGTATTGGATGCCCTAAGATGATGCCCAAGTATTGTTTTTTTAGCCCTAGGTGTCTAAAAAAACTTAGTAGTCCTTCAAGGTGTTGAAAACCCTCAAAATCTTGGAAAATATGAAAAATCTCGATGTAGCACACCATGTGGGCTCTAGCACACTATAGTGTGCTAATTTCAAGATACAACGCACTAGGTGAACTATAATGGTACTATAGTGCTCTATTACACTTAAACTCTCAAATAATCCTTCTCCAACTCTAAACTTCTCAAAGATCCTCCCAAATCAGAAACTAAAATAATAAGTGCAGAAGTAACAACCAGAATTCTATCTCTCAGTGGCAACAACCCTTTATACATGTTCCAGTTATCAAAAACCAACCCAATTAGTGTCTTCCAATTGAATATCCCAACTTAAACCTCAAGCCATTCTACAATAGATAGAACCCAAAGCCAAAAATCAATTTGTGCAGTTTACCCAAGATCCAAAAACTTACCATTTAAAAAAGGCACAAACACTTCTCAAAATCCATCTGTAGGATCCCAAACCCAAGAGCTCTTTATTTGACAGTAGCCTAGATATAGGGTTGTCATTAGGTTAGATTTGGATAGGATCATAGTAAATTTAGATCCAAATCTTATAAGATATATGCTTAGTATTACCATATCCGAATTCAAATAAAATTCAATATCTGACACAAATCCGAATCCGAATTGTTAAATTATTATAGACTTATTACTTTACATTTTAGAAAAAATAATTCAAAACTAAAACAAGAAATTCTTTTAAAAAGATGAGCTAATAAATAATTTTTAAGTTTAAAAATATAATATAATTACATTTGATCAATCACATTTATTGCATTTGAGAATAGTCTACTGGCAATATTTAACAATTACATTTAATCTATCAATATATATATTTTCTATTTTTGTTTTTATAAAAAAATTAAAAAATGTTTCTAATTCTAATTTTAACAAAAACCAATTTCTTAATTAAAATCTGATAAATGAAATTTATTTCATGATATATATAATATTATATCATATTGTATACTTTATAAATTATTTGTATATAAAATTCATATGTGTTTATAAAACACATGCACACCCACACACAAATATATATATATATATATATCAGATTTTTAACAAATGGAATCAGACAAAATCCATTATAGTTTCATTTATTTTGAATTATAGATTTCTATAATCAGATCATGTATATGGAATCTTTTATCAGTTAAAAATATTAAACAATCAAATTAAATTCAATTCAGATTCAGATTAAAATCCGTTTAATTGACAATCTTTCCTAAACACATAAGTCACCTACAATGGAAACATGCCCAAATTTAGCCCAAAGCTTGAAGACCCTGTCCAACCCAAGAAACTCAACACCAAGTCTACGCAGGAAAACTAGAAGCATGAGTGGAAAATAAAGTCAGACACCAGAAGAAGGCCCAAGTCAAACTGAAATCCTACTTGACAGAATTGGAAATCTGCAACATGAAAACAGAAGTTTCAAACTCAATTCTAGACCCGACGACGAGATGACCCGATTGAATAAGGATGCCTGGCAAAGTAGAACTACATCGTTTGAAGAAAGTTGATATCTGGTGGAAAGAAATGTAGGTGAAAGGGAAATTTGGAGAGATAGAAGGAAGAATCAGATTACAAGAAATGGGAGGAATCATGCAACGACAGAGGGAGATCTTTTGCAGGTGGAGGGTTCCCTCTCTAGGCTGGAAACTGCACAGCACCTCAGCACAGGCAAGGGAGAAGAAGCAAGTCAACGGCGTTGTGGTGGCTTGGCGGTGACAACGTGGAGTTGAAGGTGCCGGCAGTAGGACTCAATGAAGGCAGCAGTACAGAAGATGAAAACAGAGGAGTTTTATTTTAGATTTTTCGATTGTTTCTGATTTCTGATTTATGTTGTTTGTTTATAAGCTCCATGGAATATGCTAAAATGGTTAAATCTGAACATGGAGTAATTTTTTATTGGTAGGGATGTTGAATCTGAAATCATCTAATTGTGCTTTGATTTTGGAATTGATTTTTTAAAATTTCAATTAAATTTTAGGATACGAATTAAAATATGCTGGTTAAATCTGTATTTTAATTAGGCTTTTACACGATTTGTGGGTTACTATGCTTAATACTATTCTGCATCAAATTGCAATTTTTGTTTAATAATCATCCAGTAGAAGCTAAACCAATTGACCAATTAAATGTCAAATTATTTTTGAATTGAGATTGTTTGTTCATTAGTCGAGGTAACATATAACACAATTTAATTATAAGGAAATTTCGCCTGACATAAGTTGTATGGTCTATGTAAAAATAATGGATATGATAGAGTTTCCATGAATCTTAATACTTTTGGAATTAATCATGTAAGAATTGGCCAAATATAGGTTATTTGAATTTAATTAATTTTAAAATAGTTAGCCTGACATGAATAAAAACTGATTAATTTTTAGAGAATTCTGTCGTCATATGAGACTTAATTAATAAATGACATTATATTTAATACATCTTGATTTTGACTGAGTTAGAATTTACGTGGATGTAGAAAATTTAAATCTAATCTAATTTAAGATAGTTACTTTAGGAAAGAATTTTAATAAAATTACTTCATCATGAGATGCATATTTAGGTTGGTGTAGTTGAATCATACTCCCTACCAGCTGCATATTCATTAACTTTCACGACATTGTCGTTAATTAGTTTATTTAGCTTGGTTTATAATTTAGTTAAATTTTTATTTTTATATTTTTATTAAATTTGAATTTTCTCAATTAACATAAAGGTTGAGTGGGAATTAATCGAAACCAATTCTCATGAGAACAAGCCCATTCATTTTGTTACGTGTAACAGGCAGTGTATTTGCTAGTAATTTAGGATTGCATCACTTATCATGGATTGGATTATAAAATAAGGGACCCTCCGGGCGGCCATGAATTTTTATGCCTCTAGCTGAAATTAAATAAGTTCCTTAAGTCCTCCAAAAGTCATTCTCTAACTGTGACAAGTTGATTGCGGTTTTTAACTAACAGCATTACAAAAGATTTCATTAGACATCTGGCATGTGGATTAACTTTAAAAGAAAAACGCTTGATACCACTAACCCCAAGCGAGATTTGTCTCTGTTACATAATTATAAGCAAACCCACCTTGTATCATTTGCATTTATCCAAAGTATGAGTCTAAAACTGAGACTGTTTTGAATGTGAAGAATTCATAATTTTTAGGAATAAATTACACTATTTTTTCCTCATAGTTTAATTGACACTTTATTTTTGTCCTTATATTTTCAATTGAAATTAAATTTGATCTTTTAAGTTAATAAGTGTAATACAATTTGATGTCTTTTATTTATTCGGATATTTTCATATTTCTTTTTTTGGTTATTTTACATGATATTAAGTAAATAACATATATTTATAGTTTATTTAAATATTTTCAATTTATATCTATTAATATTTAATATTTAATTACTTAAATTTAAGATTATATAAAAATAATTAAATGCCCTTCATCCCGGAACCTAATTAAAACATCTCCTGTTAGTATTTAGAATTTATTGGTACAGAACTTTAATTTTGCATGCTGTTAGTATTTAGTATTTATTTGAAAGATGAAATATGGATAAAGAAATAATTTAGATTCTAAAGAGTTTGTATGGTTATATGAACAGAAACAGACAATCAGACTTTCCTTCTTCCTTCCACACACACTACCAGAAAAATGGCATTTAGTGACCACACCAGTAGTCACTAATTTCAAAGGACAGCGGTCACTGAATAAATCAGTGACCGCATTTGTGACCAATTTGGTCGGTTAGAAAAAGCCTCATCACTAATCGGTTTTGTGACCGAAAATAATTAATTACTAATTAGTGAACTGCTACAATCGGTCACTAATGCAATCACTAATTAGTGACCGCCATTACTTCGGTCAGTAAATAGTGACCGCAGTTTTCTGTCGTTAATGAGTGACCGAATATTTTCAGTCACTAATTATTTAGTGACCATTTTTATAACAAAATTAGATACACATTTACTAACCGAGAATGCGGTAAGTAATTAGTGATTGCAATTTTTTCCGTCACTAGTCAGTCACTATTTAGTGACCCCATTAACCTTAGTATGGTTCTGCGTGCAAGGTCACAATTGGGTCACTAACTTTGTGACTCATTTTAGGGGTTACTAATGTTGTAATTGCTGTAATACATATATATCATTTCAATCCCATAATGCATTGTAATTCCTGTAATGCATTTATATCATTTCAAATGAATTTCACCAGTAGCATACATGAAAAGTAAGTAAATATCATAGTACAATTAGTTTCAAGTGTCAAAATCTTTAATAATACAATTTGATAACTACTTTGGAGCATAAAAAATGAAATAAGAATGTAAAATATTAAAACATAACAATGTTAAACTATAACTTCACTGCTTATTGCCTTCTCTAGTGCTCTCATTTGGGGTTGATGATCCACCTTACATTGTATTGAACTTTTCCATCATTGCAGCTTTGCAACCATCATAGCCTCCTCCTTGGCCTTCATTGCCTTCTTTTAGGCCTTCAGTGTCTCTTCTGCTAATTTCTTGGCCTCTTGAAGCACTTTGTGCCTCTCTTGATGCTGCTGTTTCTCTTTTCTCTGCAAGTGCTTGAGAAATTGCCTCTTATAATTTATCTAAAGTGACATATCCAAGAGGAGGTGCTGTGGAGATGGATTCAAATGAAGTGTCAATAGAAGTCAATTCTCTGCAATGATAGGTGTTCCCAAAATTATAAATTTGATTCTTGCAAGGCCCACCACAAATTACAACCCATTTCTATGCATCAAATAAGTTTTCTAGAGTAGGATTGCTGCCATATTGACTGCAATATGAGTGGTCATACTCTTCATAGAAATAAATCAATGAAAAGTAATTACATTACCTTACATGATGATAAGACTAGAATAGAAGAAATAAAAAAATAGATTTTGGTAAGAAAGATAAATAGAACGATGCTTGTAACTCAGCTAAAATATGCTTGTAAGCAGTCGGAACTATGTTTATAACTGAACAGGTCTAAGCTACAAGCAACCATTGGTTCAATTATAAGCAGGGTTCCATTTAGTTACAAGCAGATTTCAATTCAGTTCCAAGCATATCTCCTTTTAGTTACATGCAATATGTCTCTCTATTAAACCAAATATAGGACAAAGTTTTAGAGGCAATGATTTGTTCAGTTACAAGCATAGCTTTCTATAGTTACAAGGAGAGGCCCGTATAGTTACAAGTACATCTAAGTTCAATTACATGCATACAAAACTAAGCGTAATCCCAGTCACACAAGCATCCATTGGTTCAGTTACAAGCAAAGTTCTATTTAGTTACAAGTAGATCACAATTCATTTCGAAGCATAAATTCATTCAGTTACATGCAGATATGCCCCTTATTCAACAAAACCTAGGACCAAGTCTTAGAGGCAATGACTTGTTCAGTTACAAGCATAGCTTTCTATGGTTACAAGGAGAGATCCATATAGTTACAAGCACATCTAAGTTCAGTTACATGCATATATCTTCAATTATAAAACTAAGCGTAATCCCAATCACACAAGCATCCATTGGTTCAATTACAAGCAGAGCTTTGTTTAATTACAAGCAGATCTTAGTTCAGTTCCAAGCATAAATCTGTTTAGTTACATGCAAATATGTCCCCCTATTCAACAAAATTTAGGACCAAATCTTAGAGGTAATGACTTATTCAGTTACAAGCATAGCTTTTTATGGTTACAAAGAGAGGCCCATATAGTCACAAGCACATCTAAGTTCAGTTACATGCATATATCTTCATTGATAAAATGAAGTTTAATCCTAGTCACACAAGCAACCATTGTTTCAGTTACAAGCAGGATTCTATTCAATTACAAATATATCTCAATTCAGCCTCATATAATAGGTATTAGAAACTATTAGAAGCTTACTTGCCTAAACAAAGTATATAAGCCATATTCTAAGTTAAGAAATAACCCACCTTCAAATTTAAGAATTACATGATATAATAGGTACAGTGGAAAATCAAATATTTTAAGCATTTTGTCAGGAATAGTAACAGTATAAAGAACATATATTAAGTGAAAATTATGGTAGTGAATTTTAATATATTGTGAATTTGGCATTAGAAGCTTACTCGAACCCTCTTCGACTTGTTATCGACAAAATCACCCTCTCCTTGTTTTCTCCAGTGAGTACAGTCATGGACCTCAACTTGGTTGACTCTCGTCCTACTTTGTTCTTAGTGTATTAATTCATTAAGTGAGTAATTTATATAAATAAATGTAATTGAACTGTGACTATGATAAGAAATTTACCATTCTACGTTTGTACTCGACAAATGAAATGGAACCGCCTGTGTACTTTATAATATATCCATCTTTCTCAGTCAATCTGTTCTGTCTGACTTTTATGCACTTATTTTTATAGTTTGGTGCATTCATCCAACCATTACAAATTGCCTCCCAGTCAGTGGTGAGCATATATTTGGGCACTGCTCTCATTAGATCCCTTGGGTCATCACTCTCAACTTGATAGATTGCTACTTTCTTTTATTCTATGAATTGTGTTCTTGTAATTTCTTTTGTGGGTTTGCTCCCATCAGTGCCGTATACTGGCATCATGGTTTGGCAACTACGTGTACATCTCCTATCAAAATTAGAATAGTTTTGTGAAATTGCAAATATGTAAATTAGATATACTTGTTATGTAGAACAAATATTTGTTTCGATATATAGTATCAGCTTAAATTTATTAAAAAGATTGTCCTTCCTATCCTGATGGACTTGCTCTCATGTTGCATGTGGTCCCATATACCTCATAAGAATGGACGTTATTTGACGAGTGACACCCTCAGGAATGAAGTTGCCAAATGCAAAATGAATGAAGTTTAGTTGTAGTAATATGTAGATAAGTTAGGACTAATTAATGAAATTAGACTAAGTTAGAAGCAAAGTTTACCCATCATGAAATGGTTAGATAAGTTGGCGGACATCAATATGGATAGGTTCAGAACTCGCAGACTCGGGTTAACCCTCATGTGCTGTGCTAGAAGAAGAAGGGTGGCCAGCATGTGCAATGCTAGATAGAGAGGGCTGGTCCTCAGTTGCAACGTTGGACAATGTATCCACCATCTGCCTACCGGCACTGACTCGTATCAATATAAAAGTCATCAGCTGCTTGGTCAAACGTTCGAGACACCTAGTTAATAGTGTGCCTATCGCTAAGACCACACCCACCTTTGCCACACCTACCAAGTCCCCAGCCTCTGCTAGAAGACATCCTACGCATACAGCATGCATTGCTAGTGTAATCTTTTTCATAAATCCAAATTTTGACAGTTGACAGGACAAAAAGTACAGATTACCAGATTGTTTACCTGATTGGTTTTGTGTGAGTTAATACTAAAAATTTTAGCAAAATAACATGAACAGTTCAACAAACAAAAACTAAAGGAGTACAAAAACTAAATATTTTAAACATATACCACTACAAGAAAAGGGGTGTTTATCGACGAAATTTACCGACGCAAAGAATTTCGGTAAAATTACCGTGCAAATATCAACAAAAAAAGCGTCGAAATTCAACACAACTTTACCTATGCAAAAATTGCATCTGTAATGTTGTGTTAAATTTTACTAATGCAAAATAATTGCGTTGGTAATATATAAAAAAAGAAAAGAAAATAATTAAATTTACCAACACAATTTATGCATCGGTAAATTCACTGTAATCATACCGACGCAAATTGCATTGGTAATTATGGACGCATAGTTGTGTCGGTAAAATATAAAAAAAAAAGAAATTAAAATAATTAAATTTACCGACGCAATGCCTACGTCGGTAAATTCACTGTAACCTTGCGACGCAAAATTTGTGTCGGTAAGTTACGGTAAAAAAATAATAATAAATACTATCAAATATCGACACAAAGCTTGCGTCGAAAATTACCGACGCAGTTTTGCATCATAAGTCTATTAGGATTGTAATTCCCGGGCTTCGAGGCGGAATGCGTCGGTAACTATCTTCACGTTCTTCGAGGCACAAAAATTGAGAAGTTACTGACACATTATTACTGACGCTATTACCAACGTAGTGCATCACTAACTTCAGCTTATATTGGCCCCCTCCCTCGACTTCCATTTCCCTCTCTATTCTCTCTCCCATTTTGTTGTCTTCTCTCTCTGCTTTTCATTTCTCATTTCGTTTGTCATCGCTGTTCGCCCATCACTTCTTCAATTGCCACCGCTACTGCTGCCACAGCGCTGCACCCCGCCACTGCACCGCACTGCACCGGTACGATTTACTACTTGGTTGTTATTTTTGTAATGGTTATGTACATATATATACATGCTTATATACATGCACGCTTGGTTTGTTTAAATTTTTTTTAGTTATATTTGCATTCTTTTTAAGTTTTTTTTAGTTATATTTGTGTTCAGCGATGGACTAGGCCGGCCTGGTGTAGCCTAGCTGGGCCCGTTGGGCTGGCCCGGCGCAGCCCAGATGGGTTCGCTGGGCCGGGCCAACCCCTGGGCCAGCTGGCCGACCCAACCCACTGGGAAGGCCCGGTGGGCCAAAAAAAAATTTAATGTTTAAAAAAATTAAAGTATTATTTAAAATATTAATTTAAAATATTATTAACAAGTCCAATAAATAGTATTAATTATAACTATTATTTAATAAAATAAAATATTATTAACAAACCCCAATAAATAGTATTAATTAAAACTATTATTTAATAAAATAAAATATTAATTTAAAATATTATTAGCAAAGATCCAATAATAGTATTATTTTAAAATATTAATTAAAAAATAAAATATTAATGTAAAATATTATTAACAAAACCCAATAAATAGTATTAATTTAATCTATTATTTAATAAAATAAAATATTAATTTAAAATATTATTAACAAAGCCCAATAAATAGTATTAATTTAAACTATTATTTAAATAAAATATTAATTTAAAATATTATAAACAAAGCCCAATAAATATTATTAATTTAAACTATTATTTAATAAAATAAAATATGAATTAAAAATATTATTAATAAAGCCCAATAAGTAGTATTAATTTAAACTATTTTTTAAATAAAATATTAATTTAAAATATTATTAACAAATCCCAATAAATAGTATTAATTTAAACTATTATTTAAAAAAATATTAATTTAAAATATTATTAACAAAGGCCAAATAAATAATATTAATTTAAACTATTATTTTAAAAAATAAAATACTACTAACAAAGGCCCAATAAATAGTATTAATTTAAAATATTATTTAAAAAAATAAAATAAACTTATGAAATAAAATGTTATTAGAATATTGTTTAATAAAGCATTTAAAAAATTATGCTAGTTTAACACATTAAAATATTATATAATGAATTGAAATAATATTTTAATTATTTATTTAATGACACTTGAAATATATTTTAAAATATTAATTAATAAATATTATAACTACAAATTTAATGAATTAAAGGTTAAAATTAAATAAAGTTATTGTTTTGTAATGTTAATTCAAAATATTATTTAATCATTAAAGAGATATATTGAAAGTAATATTTATTGAGCCTTATAACTATCGTAAACCGAGGTAAATAACATAAATTCAAATTAATCATAATGATGAAGTAAATTTTTGGAAATGTGTTGTATTTAAGTAGCTATATAATTAATTTGATTAAAATAAAATTTTGAACATCATAACAAATAAAACATATTTTTATTGATTATTCATAGATATGGAAATTCCAGAACATCGTCGGTGGATATATAATAGGCTTCACGCAGGTAGAAAGGGATTGAAACCGGAATTTGTGAATGACGTTGATGAGTTCCTTTCCTATGTTTGCCAATAACTAGAATTTAAAAGAGAGAGGTTGCTTAGGTGTCCTTATTATAAATGTAAATGTTTGAAATATTTAGAACCTAAAACAGTCAAGGTTCATATACCAGGAGATGATATATGATTCTACTAAGCCTGAGTATTATGCTCATTTTGAGTAGAGAATGGAGGATGCTCCTAATGTTGATGCTCAAAAATTTTTTGACTTATTGAAACAGCGAATAGACCATTATGGCAGGAGTCTCGTCATTCTGAATTGTCTGTTGCAACTAGAATAATGAGCATCAAGTTTGATTGGATGTTGCGTAACAGTGTGTTGATTCAATGGTTGAGCTTATGTGTGAGATGAATCCTTTAGAGGATATTCGCATACCTCAATCTTATTACGAGGCTAGAAAATTGGTATCAAAGTTTAGGTTGTAAGTTATGAAAATTGATTGTTGTGAGAATGGTTGTATATTGTACTACAAATATGACATTGATGAACTTTCATGTAAATTTTGTCAGAAACCAAAGTATCGACCACGTAGAGTAGGAAGGGAAAATTTCAAAAATGTGGCAGTAAAATTGATGCATTATTTGCCACTTATTCCAAGATTGCAAAGGTTATATACATCAATGAGTTCGTCACCTCATATGAGATGGCACTATGAAAATAGGCGACCTCTGGGTGTTTTGAGCCATTCATCAGATGGGGAAGCAGGGAAGCACATTGATAAAGTATATCTTTACTTTGCAACTGTGCCTTAGAATATAAGGCTTGGATTATGTTCTATTCCAAGTCATATTCTTGTTGGCTTGTAATTGTCACTCCTTATAATCTTCCACCAGAAATGTGTATGATAAAACCTTACATGTTTTTTACATGTATTCTACCTAGACCGAAAAATTCCAAAAGCTTAATTGATGTTCTTTTGCAGCCTTGGTTGATAAATTGAAATTGTTGTGGCATGTAAGTGTTTTGACATATGATGTTTGTACAAAACAAAATTTTATGTTGTGTGCAGCTATAATTTGGACAATCAATAACTTTTCTGCGTATAGAATGTTGTCTGGGTGGATGACTACTGGTAAATTGGCTTGCCCTTATTGTATGGAGAAAACAAAGGCTTTTACTTTAAAGCATGGTGGTAAGAATTCATAGTTTGACTGTCATTGTCAATTTTTGCCATGTGATCATGTATTTAGGAGGAATAAAAGAGATTTTATAAAGAATAGGGTTAAGACTAATGAGCCGCCACCTAGATTATCTAGTAAACAATTGTGGGATAGAGTTTGCTCTCTTCCCAAAGTGGCTAAGCACAGTCAATCTAAATTACCGGGATATGGGGTATATATAACTGGACTAAGCAGAGTATATTTTAGGAGCTTCTGTATTGGAAAATACTTTTGATTAGGCATAATCTTGATGTGATACATATTGAAAAAAATATTTTTTGATAATATCTTTTATGTTGTAATGGATATCAGATTAAAAACGAAAGATAATGTCAAAGCAAGGATTGACTTGATAGAGATTTGTAGGCGGCAGAACATAGAACTTGTCACATTGCCTAATGGGAAAATTGTGTAACCGAAAGTAAAGTACAGTCTAACTGTTGATGAACGAAGAGCTGTGTGCAATTGGGTTAAAGAATTGAAAATGCCAGATGGATTTGCTTTTAATTTGGCAAGGTGTTTTGATCCACAAACAAGTAATGTATATGGAATGAAAAGTCATGATTGTCATATTTATGGAGTGCTTACTTTTGATTGCTTTCGATTTTTTACCTAATGTTATATGGAAACCTTTTACAGAATTAAGTTAGTTTTTTAAGGATTTATGCTCCACTACACTCAAAGAGGAGGATTTATTGCAATTAGAGCAAAATATTTCAGTGATATTGTGTAAACTTGAAAGAGTTTTTCCACTAGCATTATTTGATTCAATGGAGCATCTAATTGTACATCTTATACATGAGGCTAGAGTTGAAGGACCTATTCAATACAGATGGATGTATCTATTTGAAAGGAAATGTATTAAATGGCTTTAGTCCAAATTTTTTTTGGTATATTCGTGACATAATTGTAAAGAATAATGCCATTTAATATTTTGGTTTATATATTTTAAGGTGTATGGGAGAGTTTAAAAGATCTGTAAAGAATAAAGCACAAGTTAAGGGTTCCATATATGCGGCATACTTGGCTCGTGAAACTTTGCATTTCACTTTATATTATTTTGAGGCCGGTGTGTTGTCATCTAGAATGAGTCTGCCTTGAAATGATGATGGTGGTGTGAGCAGTGGTCTCCCAACGCTCTCAATTTTTAATCAACGTGGTCGTAGTTCTGGAGCTTGTGTACATAGATATCTGTCTAAACAAGAGATGTATTCTGCAACTTTACACGTTTTTCTAAATTGCAAGGAAGTACAACCATTCATTGAGTAAGTTTTACTTCAATATTATTTGAGTTATTTTTATAACATTTATAGGTTGGTAAGTAATGTAGTGTTATTTTTTTTTATTTATAGATTTTTTTTTACATTTGAATGGCATAAGTCAAGAAGATGCTGGCCTACGGATTCAAAATGAATTTCCCGCCTGGTTTAAAGCTTACGTAAGTATATCATTTACATGTAAAGTAATGATATTATTTTATGTAGTTAACTTTTTTAATATATTATAAATAGATGCACGATTCTGTCAATGGTGTCACAAATCCGCACTTATGTGATTTAGCATTGGGACCAAATTTAAGTGTGAGATCGTACCATAAGTACTTTGTGAATGGTTATAAGTTCCACATAGATGAATACTCCCAAGGCAGGAAAACTGTTAATAGTGATGTATGTGTAAAAGGTGTTAGCAGCGTGGGAGAAATTGAATATTATGGTGTCCTTAGAAAAGTTATAGAATTAGAATATCCACGCGAACATATAAAAAAGGCTGTTTTGTTTTTGTGTAAATGATTTGATCCAAGAAGATCTTGTGATGCAAGAGTTCATTCCCTTTATAACATTGTTGAGGTTAATTGCAGTAGGGAATATAATCAATATGATTTGTTCATCATTGCTCAAAATGCTAGACAAGTTTATTATATTCCTTATCCAGCCATTCGAATGGACAAGGCCCATGGTGGGTGGTTATAAAAACAAAACTAACCTGGCAAATAGAAATTGAGAATGTAAATGTTGAAGAAGTTTATCAAAAAGGGTCTATATCTCATATAATGCCTATAATTGATGCCGATTCATTAGATAGATTGCGTCATGAAACAAGATTATATGACGAGATTGATCCAGGATAGGTGGATCAAGAACGACTGACAGGAGATGATCAATACAAAAATGAAGAGGAGGAGAAAGAATTAATTGAATACGATGACAACACCGAACCATCGGGAGATTATGAGGAAGAAGAGGAGGAGGATAAAAAGGTGGTGGATGAGGACGATCAAAGTTATTCAAATTGAATTTTTATATTTTTTGTTTTGTATGTTTTGTGACAGTGAATTTTCTGCTATCTTTTTGAGTAATTAATATGTTTTATTTGATTGTATAATAATTTTAGTTCTTTTCTTAATTTTGGAACTATAGAGGTTATTGTAAAACAAATTACATATCAATTAAAAAAAGAAATTATATATTAATTTAAAATAAGTTTAAGTAATAATTCATTCTATTTTATGTAATTTTCAAAAAAGAAATTATATATATCTATTAATATAGATGAATTTCGAGCGTAGACTCGATAATGGTAAGGGGATAGATACTAGCCACTTAAAGAAGCGGCGCGATCCTCCTGTACACCACCCCTCAAAACCTTTGCTGCCAGTTACTATCAGGAAGCCCATTGATCCTACCCGTGCCTATTATGATTACGAGACTCTACATTCTCAGTAGTGTCGCGACCTCCTCAGTTCATGCCTACTCCTAGATACATGCCTATTCCATCTACTGTTAAAGGACCTGCTTCATCGACATCTGCCTGCAGTGCGGCTGTCTCTACTGATAGCGCTTGTCCTTCAGTCCTTGTACTGGATTCTTCTCCGTCCAACCGTGCTCAAGTTGGATCATCTGGCACGTGTTCTAGCAATTATGGGAAGATGCTAATCAAGCCTATTGGTGACGTCGGGTAAGTATTAAATATTTATTATTCAAAAATTTTGATAAATATTTCTTAATGCATCAAATATTAGTATTGATTTTTTAATTTTTTGCTGTTGCAAATTTTATCCTACGATAACTGCTACTCATGCTATCACAACAGTCATTCGGTCGAAGTTCACGTGGTGTTATCTCATGTGGAGGACAATTCCTCGTGATTTGTGGTTTGATGAGTTATGGGTTCGTATTTCAATGTAATTATGGTTAAATATTTTTTTATCTGTACTATTAATTGATATTTTATTAACTGTTTATTTTTGTCTTCATGCAGAAATATTGTACATGGGATCCACGAGACGAGCTAGACATTAGACGGATATTCAGTACTCGTGGATCTCATAAGCTTTCTGATACGCTTCGAGATGCCTGGATTAGAGGCAGACTAGACTAGATCCTGTCTTCTGTGTGGGAGGAGCTTCAGCCTTATTGGAGATGAGAGAGGTTTACTAAGATAAGGTTACAGAATAAAGGGAACCGCCGTTCGGAAAAAGGTGGTTCTCTCCACACAGGAGGCTCTATTCCTCCACATGAGCATGCTATGAGGATGGTAAGTTCTATTCCTCTACATAAGTTTTATTATTATCTGATAGTTATAAATAATCACAATATTTTTATTATGTATTACAAGAAAAAGAGACCGGGAGGACTCCCTATTTTTTTGAGATTTTTAAGCATACACATGTTAAGAAGAAAGATGGTGAGGAGGTGTGGGTGGACCAACGATCGAAGAAGACTTATGTAAGTAAATTTTATTTAACATCTTTAATTAATTTATTAAATTTTATGAAGCATACTTATATTATTTATTAACTTTTTATAATTAACATCATTAATTCTTAAACTTATTTTATGATATACTTTGTGTATGTAAGATGACTTCTAGGCTACCCGATCCTCCCAGTCGACACTTGAGGAGACGTTTACTCTAGAGTCTCAGCAGATAGTAGACACTAAGTTGCGGGAGAGGTGTGCTGGGGGGAGAGCCTTCAGTCATGTATACAATCTTGGTAAACAGAATTCTTCTCAGTCAGTCCACTATCCTCCATCTAATAGTACGGATCAATCTGTGAGATCGGAGGTGCAAACTCTTCGTAAGGAGAATTAGGAGTTTTAGGAGAAAGTGGAGAGTATGGAGTTTACCCTTCATCATTCGTATAAGATCGTTGAAGGGATGAGAGGCACACCACCTGGTCAGCCATGCAATTCAGCGCCTGCTCACAATTCTGACTCTTCTTCATCTCAGTCAGGTGATGGTGGCTGTCGGGAGTGATTTTTCTTTTTGCGAGATTTTGTTTCATATATATGTTTGTGACACACTATTTTATATTTATAATAAAACATTTGAATATTATTTATGCACATATTATTTCAGTTTTATGTAAATGCCTTAAATAAATTATCATAAAATATATATTTCAAAAATATGTAAAATTAATAATAAATAAATAATAAAAATAATTTAATAATTAATAATAATTAATAAATAATAAAATATTTGGAAATTTCCGGCACAGTTGTTGCGTCGAAAATTTTTTATGCACATTTGCGTCAGAAATTTCTGGCGCACTATTGCGTCAGAAATTATCTACGTACTTTGCGTCAGAATTTATCGACGCAACAAATGCACCATAAATTTTCGACGCAAATTGCGTCGGAAATTTCTGACAAATTTTTCCTCAGAAATTTTGGACGCCTTTTACGACCCATTCTTTGTCAAAAATTTCTAACAAAATAGTTTTGCGTCAATAAAATTTTTGCAACAGCCATTTTTCCGACAAATGCTTTTGTGACAATTTTTTGGTCGGTAACGCCATTATTGATGCAATTTTCTGTCTTACTGACCCTTTTTTTGCATTAGTAATTCTCCCTTTGCTTATAGTGTATAGAAAATTACCATGTACAATAGTAGAATTACATTTCTAAATATTTTGAAAATGTTATTTAACAGTTTGATACAAAAGTAATTGGTCGCTAATCATCCCCCATCCCAACCACTATTTGAATCAAAATTTTCAAACTCAGGTTTAGATTCATCCGTATCTCCCTCTTCAAATTCCACACCCTCTCTTGTACTTGGCTGCGATTGGATGGGTCGAAGTTTCTCAACAGGTACCTCAATTGGTGCTATACTATGATCTACTAAGATACCCGGAGAATCAAGTTCAACAGTAAGGAAAATCTAAAATGGTGCTGGTACGTGTTCTTCTTGAAATGAAGCATCAAGTATAAGAAGATCACATTCACTCTATCTTGCCAGAAGGGGCATCTGAATTCTGCTTCTTGATTTTACATTACACACTACATGCCAGTCACGCCTCTCCCAAGTGTTTTCGAGGAAACTTGTATAGTAGACTCGCTAGGCTTGTTGAGCCAATACAAATGGATTAGTAGTATTCAGCTTCTGGGTGTGATTGATTTCAACAAGCGCAAATCGCGGATTCAATCTAACATGGTTAGGGGACACATCAAATCAATAGATTTGAATAAAATGACATGGTTTCCCATTCCAAAGTATTCCAATTCCAGCACCTTTTCTAACAATCTGTAATAATTAACCTCATCCTCGCTCCATAAGCTCCCCAGCATACAAACACCACTATTTAATGTGGATTTATGCCACCCATAATCAAGTGTGTGAAATTTATACCCATTTACAAAATAACCATTGTATGTTTTGACCAAAAAACTAGGTCCTTGTGCTATGCAGCAAATGTTTTTATGAACCATATGTTGAGAATTTCTCACTTGCGAAGTTGTATTTATGTAATTTTAGTTATCAGATATAGTTAGTGGCTCTTACTGTAACTTTGTTATACTTACATAATCTAACAACCATTACAAGAAATTGGAATCCCGTAATCTCCCCAAGTCCTCTTCTATAAGCCTTGGGTATATAGCCTATACATATCCTCATCAAACTTGTTGGAGAAATTCAAAAAACAATCACAATACAGTAAGTTAGGACTGTTTCCAAGGGCATTACAAACTGCATGTTATGAGAACTCACGTGGTAAAGGGAATAACTTCTTCGCAATTTAGGAAGCACATATCTGTGTGTTGCCTAATATTCTGTGTCATTGTGGGAAAGTCATTGATTTCTTTAAGTCCCAAGAGGTTTACCCAGATGACGAAAAATTGAAAGCTCTCCACGCAACTGCACTTCCCCACCATTGTCATTTCGGGGCACTTGATTTAATCTGGTGCATATATTGGAGTCAAAGTATAAAGAGTAAAATGTTGCCACTTCCTCAATAATGTATGCCTCCACAATAGAAACTTCCACATAGGCACAGTTTTTCACCTTTTGCTTTAAACGACGTAGAAACCTGTGAAAATATAGAGACTATATTAATTTGTGTACATGATAATCGACCAATGTATAAATGCAAAACTGTACATTATCAGATATGGTAACTTAGTAATATACCTTTCAAATTGATAAATCTAACAATATTGTACTGGCCCACCAACTTTTTCTTTGTAGGGCAAGTGGATGGGAATATGCTCCATTACATTGAAGAATATTGATGGGAAGATTTTCTTTAATTTACAGATTGTCTCCACAATATTATTTTCTAGGAGCTGCATGTGTTTTACATGCAAAACAGTTGATCATATGTCTCTAAAGAAAACACGCAGCTCTGATATGGCTTCCCACACTAGTATAGGTAAGAGCTCATAGAAAACAATTGGAAATAACCTTTGCATGAACATGTGGCAATCATGACTCTTCATTGCATAAAACTTTCACTCATTTTTGTTCACACACTAGCCAATATCTGAAACATAGCCATCAAGAAGTTTCAGGCCTTTCATCCATTTTCACACCTCTTTCACCTGTTCGGCACTTAGTATGTAGATTGCTTTGGGCTTCATTAGTTGTCCTCTATTGTTCTAAAACATATATAGTTTAGACCGATCATAGTACAACTCTATAGAGGCGTATGGTACGATGGAATCTTACTGAGGGAATGAGAATGAGAATGATAATCCTAAAAAAATGCGTTTGGTAGGCACTTTGGAATGGGAATCCTCATTCCCTAGGAAATGAGGATTCCATCAAATGAGGGAATCTGGATTCCATCACTGGAGTAATGGAATTCGGATTCCATCCTCTAGTGGAATCCAAATTAAATATATAATTACCATGATATCCTTTACTTAATGAATAAATGACAAAAATATCTTATAAATATAAAAAAATATAAGTATTTATAATATTATATATTAATATATTATATGTTATATATATCTATTATAATATAAAAAATTATATAATATAATTATATATTTTTCTATACCTGGTATAATATAATAAATTGTATAATACGATATATTATGTTATATATATTATGTAATTATTATATTTATATAATATAGATATATAACTTATTATATATATACATACAAACACACATATAAATGAATTTAATATTTTAATCTTAAAATAAAAAATTAATTTGAATTTTTTTAATATATTTAGAATATATTAAAAGTTAATTTTTTAAAAAAATTTTAAATTCTTATAATAAATGATATTTTTGTCCTTGAACATTTTTTTGTTTATTTTCTTATCTTTATTCCATCATACCAAACATAACAATAGAATGAAAATCCTTATTCCATTAGTGTGTACCAAACATACTCGTAAGAATCCTAATTCTATTCCATTCCCATTCCCACTCTCATTCCCATTCTATCAAAAATTATTCCATCATACCATACGCCACCTATGTCTTTCCTTGCATTCCCATTGTCCTTAGACCTTCCCTTCACATCTAGCATAGTGTTGAACACATTTTTGAAGACATTTCTTTCAATACACATCACATCCAAGTTATGGCGAATAAGATTTGTGGACCAATAAGGCAACTCTCAAAAGGTGCTTCTTTTAATCCAATTATGTGCATTGCCATATGCAGGCAAATCTTTAGAATTCTCATCTTCATCGTAGCTTTGTAAAGGCAATACAGATAGTCTCCTCTTGATTTCTGTTCTTGATAAACGTGGAGGAGGATTTTCTTCTTCACGTCGACCTTGGATAAACTGTCGACTTTGTGCTCGGTATGCATGATTGGAAGGCAAGAATTGATGGTGACAATCAAACCATGAGTACTTCTGTCCATTGCTTAGACAGAAAGCCTTAGTACACTCTATAAAATATGAACATGACAATCTAACATGAGTACTCTAGCAAGATACCATGCTGTAAGCGAGGAAGTTATTAATTGCCACATAAGGGCTGCCCGCATAAAGAAATCTTGTTTATTGAATGTATCATACGTCTCGACTCCTTCACGCCATAATAGATGTAATTCATCAATAAGAGGCCACAAAAACACATCCAACTTTCTTTTCTAGGGATTTTGGACCTAGAATAACCATATTTAAGAAAATATATGGTTTCTCCATTGCCATGCCTGGGGAAAGATTGTATACAACCACCATTATTAGCTAGCAAGAATGGAGTAAATCCATCTGTGCACATTCCTAGGCGAACATTGTGTGGCTCAGATGCAAATTGAGGATGAATACGAGAAAAATACTTCCACGCTTCAGTATACATAGGGTGTGCTATGCTACTATCTTCACATGGATTATGGAAGTGTCATGTCATCTCCTTGGATGTATTCTTTGATATATAAAGTTTTTGAAGTCTTGGGATGAGAGGTAGGTAGCGCAAAACTTTGTATGGCACGTATATTCCAAAGCCTACATTTCGTGGCTTGTATCTCTTATGACCGCACATCTTGCATTTTCTCTTGTGCACGTCTTTTTTGTAATAAAACATGCAATTTTTCTGACAAACATCGATTTTCTGAAAACTCAACCCAAGTTTGGCCATCATCTTCTTTGAATTGTATAAGTTACTTAGGAACATTACATCTTCTAGTATCGTGCTTCTCATCAATGTTATGATGCAAAGCATACATGGTTCGGGTAGGTTGAAATTGGACTTAAAATTCAACATCTGTGACACTACGGATAATCTTGTCTGTTTCATGCAACCTTCCCACAAAGGTTCCTCAGCATCTTTTAACAATTGATAAAACTTATCGTCTCTCGGGTTGAGTGGTTGTTCCCTGTCTGTTGGATGCTCATCCCTAGGAAATGACCAATCAAAATTTGGTCTTATAGCATCCAAGATCATGTTTTTCATCCCAAAGTTGTCATCATTCGTGGATGTAGAAGTTTCACCAACTGGACCTCGTCAAAGAGGTTCCCCATGAATGTCCCAGGTAGTGTAGCCTTTCTCAAAACCATAACGTACGAGGTAATAGTGTACAGTTTCATAGTTATTGAATTTCTAATTGCAACACTTTAAACATGGGCATTTAGGCATTATCCACAATCTCTAGATGGGAATATGTGAAATCTAGAAATTGTACTCCCCCCTAGCAAACTCATCCTTTATAAACCCATTTCCATCCAAGCGCTAGTACATCCATTCCCAATTGGAAGCCATATTCTGCGAATGGCTTATTTTGGGAGAAAAATAGGTAACAATATTATTGAATTTCAATGTTATCTAAAATTCCATTCCCATAACTATGAGCAAGTTATACTATTTGTATGGCAAATAGTCATACAAATGTGACATGAAGCAAACTGGAGAAACTAAGAAAATTGAGCACAGATTCTATATATTAATCCACCCAATATAATCTCGTACAGAAAATCATATAAACTCTCACACCAAGGTAATGCGGAAGGACAAAAATGGGTCTGATAAAATTATGCAGAAACTAATGATAGAAAACACTTACAAATATTAGAAATAATGCCACGGGTAGGAATGCAGTTGCGAAGAGGAATGCAGTGTAGTGTCCACAGTCACACCTTGGAGGAAGCAAATCACCCGTCGTGTGAGTCGTCTCTCTCTCTCTCCCCCTCTATTTGTGTTATGGTAATGTAGGTCAGTGCATATGAGACGAACTTGCGAGGGGGAACTTGAATTTTAGGAATGTTTTAAACTACCCGCCTTATGATGTCCAAATTTTGGGTGAGAAGGGCCCTTGTCACTTAAGTATTGGGAAACAAAAAATAAAAAATAAAACATGTTTGTAAGGGTAAAATGATTTCTAGCTATTAAATTTCTATAATTAAACAAGATATATGTATTGATTAATAAAAAGTATATTTACAATCCTATTTCTCTCTCTCCCCCTTCTCCCTCTATGTGTGTGTATATATATATATACACATACATGTGTGTGTGTATATATTTACACACGCACATAAACACATGTATGTACGTATGTATGTAGTGGGTTATAATTTTTCACGTATTTGAAATGGGTGTTCAACAAACTGAAATAAACCATTTTAACAATGATGAGACTGCGGTTTGGTTTGGTTGGTTCAATTGGGAAGGAATGGAATTGTGTGCGATTTGCTTTGATATTTGACATTTAGACAAACTCAACAAACTCAACAAAATTGTATATTATATACTGCATTGATCTATACTCTATGGTCATTTGGTAAGTTGGATAGGATGAATCAGGATAGGGCAAGTTTTGGATAAAGTATCTGGACCACATAGTGATTTAGATAATTATCTTATTTGGTGGTAATGGCGGAAGTAACGGTTAGCGGTGGTAGTAGGGATAGTATTGTCCAAATAAGTTAAGTAGGGATCGGATCAAATTATTTTACCCCTCCCCCCAATATAGTTTATTTAGATTTAGCCCTACTATTATCTAATCTCTCTCTTGCCTAGATTTTATCTGACCTTCTTTTATCCTATCTACTGAACATGGATAAGGGTAGATAAACTATCCTTATCCACCCTTATTCGGGCTACCAAACGATATTTGCATTAGTGTGACTAAATATACTCTATAAATATATATTATTTGGATAATGTATGATTGCTATAATCAGTTGACATAGATAACGAATTTGTTTAATGGATGTAGTCCATTCTATGTAGTAAATCATCAACCGAGGTCCGAAACCAAAACCATAAACTATGATTGGTTCTAGTTTCTAAAAATTCCAAACAATCAGCTATGGTTACTTTTGAAACAGAATGACAATTGATTTTCACATATATATTTTTTTATTAGTGTGTAAAATGGAAAGGGTTGCACAAGGTTCAATGAGCAGAGATGATGTTTGTAACTGCACTGATTTGTTTGTAGCAAAATGGATTTTGCTTGTAACGGAATGCTCGGCCACGTGACTCTTGGACCACATGCTTGTAACTAAATTGATTTATGCTTGTAACTTACTGGGTCAATGCTTGTAACTTAAAAGTAACAGCCTATAATGAAACACTCGGCCACTGCGACGCCCGCACATTATTATACTTGTAACTAAATAGATTTATACTTGTAACTTACTAGGAAATGCTTGTAACTTAATGGATTTGGCCTGTAATAGAACACTCGGCCACTATGATGCCTGCACATTATTATGGTTGTAACTGAACAAATTTATACTTGTAACTTAATTGACAATGCCTGTAACTTAACGAATTCTGCCTGTAATGGAACAATCAGCCACTGCGATGCCCGCACATTATTATGCTTGTAACTGAACAGATTTATGCTTCTAACTTACTAGGAAATGCTTGAAACTTAACAATTATGCTTGTAACAGAACACTCGGCCATTGTTACACCCGGACATTATTATGCTTGCAACTAAACAAATTTATGCTTGTAACTTACTTGCAATGCTTGTAACTTAACGGATTTTGCCTGTAATGGAATGATCGGCCATTGTGACAAATATACGTTTGTAACTTACTGGAAAATGATTGTAACTTAACGATTCGACCTGTAATGGAATGCTCGGCCATTGTGACGCCCGCACATTATTATGCTTGTAACAGAATAGATTTATGCTTGTAACTTAATTGGCAATACTTGTGAGTTAACGGATTCTACCTGTAACAGAACGATTGACCACTGTGACGCTTGCACATTATTATGCTTATAATTGAATGGATTTATGATTGTAACTTAATTGGCAATGCTTGTAACTTAATGGATTCTACCTATAACGGAATGCTCGACCACTATTACGCCTATACATTATTATGCTTCTAACTGAACAAATTTATGCTTGTAACTTACTTGGCAATGCTTGTAATTTAACGGATTCGACTTGTAATAGAATGCTTGGCCACTGTTAAGCCCAGAAATCATGCTTGTAATTGATATGCTTTTTGCTTGTAACCAAAATGAGTAATTACTTGTAACTTAAAGGGGCTTTGCCTGTAGCCAAACGACACTCTTCCATAGACTTTTTAAATGTTCTACCGTACTAATGATTACATGCCGCCTTGTCTTTCCCATATGCACTCTCTTTCTACATCCCAGTAATGGTACAGTAACTAAATGCTTTGATAACTACTTCGAGCACCCCAAGCGACGAAGAAAACTATGCGACGCCACGAGCACTACTAAAGCCTTCTCCTACCATCGTCCGAGCACCGCCGAAACGAGCACTCACAACCCACCACACCTAGTCAACCTAGAAGGAGTAACTACTAAGGAAGCTTGTAAGCTTTCTCTTCCTCCCCTTGGCATTGTTTTGTGCCCTAATTTTGTTTCCCGTTGTCTGTATATTTTGCACCGACCATGTTACTCGCTATTTTCTGTATATTTTGCTTTCCATTGGTTCAGCATTAACAAAACTAATGATAAAGTGAATAGTTTATATAATATTTGGCCAATATTATATGTTCTTTATTCTGTGGCATGCGAGCAATCTTAGCAAATCTATCCTTTTTGTGCGATTTTACAAGCGTGTGCTGTGTGTGAACCACCCATAGCATGGTTCATTATTATTCTGCTGATGTTGCTTATACATAATGGCATGTGAAAGAGTTGCACAAAAAATGGGATGGATGACTGCTGCTACTTCTGCGAGCAGCATAGATAAAGCCTTAATAAAGCATGGGGACAGATGTGTTAGTGGTCTACATCTTTTCAGGTAATATTATCCATCTTAAAATTCACAATATTGTACAAAATATGCAATTAACAAAGTATTATTGATTGTAGGTTGCATTTCATGGCTCAGAATGCAACTATGTATGCCTCGGGATTTGCACGGGGTCATCAAGCTGTACTTAGTGCATGGAATGAGCTGCCCTCCTTAGAGAAGGAGAGGTATGCTGAAGTTACCAGGAGAAGGCGAGCAGCCTTCTAGAACAAATATCACACTAAGAGTGATGCAAAGCCTCATGTTGTAAGTGTTGAGTTACGAGCACGAGTATGTTAAACTATAATAACGATTATGTTAATGGTAAATTTTCAAGTAAACACCTGCAATCTTACTACTATAAATCTATCAAATTACATACAAAAAATGCCAAATTCCTGCAACACTTATCGTGGAAATAGGCTGCTATCCTGTCAAGGTGTTCTCTAGCAAAATTTCAGAAGTTAGTTGGACAACTAACTAAAGATTAGAGGCAGCATGTTCGAGAGATGGGTTTGGGAGTTTGTTGGAGGTTGACTGCAAACTGTTGGCCCAGACATCTATGTAAAACTGGCCAACAATTTTGATCGTTATGGGAGAGCAGTGGTTGTCCAAGGCAATAGGGCTGAGGTCACAACTACAGACGTTGGCACAGTACTTGGCATACCTTCGTTTTGCACGTCCATAGCTCTGAGTGACAAGAGGGGCAGGAAAGTGTCTACAGAGGTGCAGGCACTTAAGGGTGTAAGCCTAACCACTTTGAAGGCAAGTATTAGGTTAGGCAGTGTGGATACAAAGTTTAGAAGATTATTCATCTTGTACGCCATGATTGTGTTCCTCTGCCCAACCTCCAAGAATGCCCCTAGTACTAAACTCCTGCAAGTTGTAGCAGACGTCAGCAATCCATCACAGTATAACTAGAGTCAACTAGTTTTAGATATGCTGGTAGCTAAGATCTAGGAGTTTAAGACGGGTGGGGGATTGAAGAAATCACTCGATGGTTGTACATTCTTCTTAATGGTAAGCTGTGTATTGTTGTCACATTTTGGACTTGCATATTGTTACTTGAAATTTACAACTGATAGTTTTATTATTTTGAATTTACTAGCTTTTTTACTTTTACAAATTCCATAATCCATCAATCCAAGTTAGTAATGAGGCGCCTTTGATGAGGCAATGAAAAGACAAACAAATTCAAAGGAGCATTCAAATTGAGAGGGGAGGCAAAGGTAAAGAGATACTGTAAAGTATTTGTTAAGTTACAAGCGCTCATATGATTACTTTCAAGCATTATATACGTAATGTTACAAGCACATGTATGCGAAGTTACAAGCACGTTGTTTCCAAGCTATTTGTGTAAAGGTCGATTCATTTAACATATTGACATACATTCCAGGATGTTGTCCCCTTAGAAAGCACCGGCATGGATCCAGACATTGCTGCTAGTAGGCTCTAGCATGAGGTAAATACTAAAAACTAACTGTCATATCACTAGGGCTTATTTTTTATAGATTTAACTTTAACTTCGTTTCAGCTCACAAGGAATATCTATAAAGATGTAATGCCAATGGTCTACAAGAAATTGAAACTTGTTGACATTGCACTGATGGCTGCAGCTGTAACACCTTTAAAGTCCCCTGATAAAGCACAGCAGGAAGAAGCTCAGGAGGAACACAATCAAACCTAGGGGGCACTTGCTACTACATCTCCAGCATCTTAGCAAGAAGCTGATGAACCTACTGCTGCATCCTCGGCATTTTAGCAAGAAGTTGATGAACCTGCTGCTGCATCCTCGGCATTTCAGCAAGAAGCTGAGGAGCCGGAGAAAAACCAAAGGGGCACCTCAAGAAGAACAACCCGAGGAAGACCCTACTGCCAAAGTAGATGAGGATGTTCCTCCCTACCAAATAAGAACATATGCTAAGAGAAAACCATCGACAACCTCGTCGACAAACCAAAATAAATCTACCCTCAACGCCTTGTTTTCATATTGCACCTGCAAATCACCATTTGATAAAGACAGGTACCTCAAAATTAATTTGCTAGTTCAAACTAATTTGTATATTTCTGTGACAATATGATTCATATACATTCTATTTATATGATAGGGTGCTTGTTAGTATGTTTGGCGTCCACTTGTCACAATCATACCTGCACATTCTCTATAATAGACAGTGGGTCTCCAATATAATATGTATTACTTACTTTTGATAGCACTATTTAATATTCAGTTCCATTGTTTAATGTTAAGCTGCCCAAATTAGGTTGTCATCTTTGTTGCAACACTATGGAATCGCTAACAATTACAAGAAAATGGTGTTGTACCTCGACATTTTCTTAACCCCCTCTTTATGGTGAGAAATTTTATACTTTATTTGTAGTCAGTAGTTTTAATATAATTTGATGAGTGGATAACAAATTTTTTCCCCATGTAGGATAATGTAATTGTACATTTTGAGAGGGCCACCGAAGACACCACTTTTGTAGAGAGTGTCTTCGATCAAATTGTAGCAGGATATGACATATTCAGTTGCAATTGGGTAAGCTTAATTATGGTTGTAATAATGTACGCTTACTTACAAGCATATTACTGTTTAGTTACTTTCATATTTCTGTACAATTACTGAAATTTTATAATTATTCTAGATTTTTGCTCCTTGCCTCTACAAGAAGCATTGGAGTTGTTACGCACTGTCCCCTACAAGCAAAACACTATATGTGTTAAATTCTATGAAGATAAACGAAGCAAGCTGAAAGCATCAACTCAACCAGTTCACGGTATCATGTCATTGGCAACATATTCATAGATTTCACTACATTATCTTCTACACCATTCGAATGATATGTATGTCTTTTTTCCTAGGTAACAAAATTTCACAAGCTGCTACAAGAATTTGGCAACAGATCCCTAGAAGATAACCAAGTTAACCTAGAATATGTCGATCTCCCTCTGCAATCAAACGGGTGAGTATAATATTAAATTAATTGGAACATATAATGTCTCGCCATATTATTCATGTTTAATATGAGGATGCAGTTGTGATTACGGGGTGTATGTACTGAGATACATGCAGACTTGGGATAATGCACCCATGCCTAAGTATTCTCCTGTAAGTGACTGATCATAACAACACTACTATGATCATGTGTACAAGATAGTGCATTCAATTTTAATCTGATACATTTCTACAACCCATGATCCGAGAGTTCATAAAACAATATGTATGTGACTAGTGACACACCCAGAAATGAATACCGGGAAAAAGTACTCAAAGATGCTGGGGTTTGGACAAATTAGGTTAAGTTGAGCTTCACATTGCCTATCATAGGAAAATAAGGGACTGTAACAGTTTCTAGTGGACATGCAACATGAAGAATTTTTAATGCCTTGCAATTTTTTTGTAATTATTCATAGGACATAGATGCATGAAAACAATTACTGATTGCTGGTTAAGCTTATACGTACTTTTTAGATCCAGGAAAGCAATTGTATACATATTATTTATTGGTTATTGTACAAATCTAAATTTCACATATTCTTTTTCAAGCTTATAATTGGATACATTGAGAGAGTTTTGCTTCGAACTGAATGGAGATGTGCATGTAGAGGAATGAGTCTTTACTTGTAACCATACAGGTCTTTAGTTGTAACAGAATATTAGATTTTCACTTTCGCTAAAATTGCTAAACAGCCCCATGTATATTGCTTGTAAGTAAACGGGGCTATGCTTGTAATTGAACGGGTCTTTCCTTGTAACTATACAGGTCTCTACTTGTAACTAAACGAGTCTTTGCTTGTAACAATACAAGTCTCTGCTTGTAACTGAACAAGTATATGCTTGTAACTATAAAAAACTCTGCTTGCAACCATATAGGTCTTTGCTTGTAACTGAATGAGTCTTCACATGTAACTATACTGGTCTTTGCTTGTAACTGTATAGTTCTCTGCTTGTAACAGAAAGATTATCAAATTTTCATTTTCGCCAAAATTGTAGGACTGCCCTTGTAGTTTGCTTGTAACTAAACTGCACAATGCTTGTAAGTGAATATGTCTTTCCTTGTAACTATACAAGTCTCTGCTTGTACTAAACGAGTTTTTGCTTGTAACTATACAGGTCTGTGCTTGTAACTGAATAAGTATATACTTGTAACTATAAAAAAACTCTACTTGCAACTATACAAGCCTCTACCTGCAACTACACGAGTCTTTGCTTGTAACTATATGCGTCTCTACTTGTAACTGAACGAGTTTTGCTTGTAACTATATAGGTCTTTACTTATAACTGAGCAAGTGTATATGCTTATAACTATAAAAGCCTCTATTAGCAACTCTATATATTCCTACCTGTAACGAAACAAATATTTGCTTGTAATCTAATGAGTCTGTCTTTATAACTCAAGGGAGCTCTGCTCATAACTAAGCAAGTCAACCACTTAATTGAATAATTGGAGGTATGCTTGTAATTGAACAGAGATATGCTCGTAACTAAATTTTTCCCATTTGGTGAGCTAAATATTTAATTATAAAAAAAAAATTTATTACTAACCGATTTGTAATTGAGAAAGGGGGTCGCAAATTAGTGACCACAGTAAAAAGATCAATTCTTCTAAGTAGTGACCCCAATAGTCACCGCCTTAAGCAGGTCACTAATTAGTGACCCTTTTTTGTAACCGCCAATTTTGGGGTCAGTAATTAGTGACCTGTTTGTAACCGCCTTAATAGAGGTCACTAATCAGTGACCGACTGTAAACACCCACCTCCCAAATTTGTGACCCTCTTTGTGACCCATGAAGAGAGGTCACTAATTGTGACCCATTTTGTCACTGCCTCATAATCGGACACTAATTACTGACTCTTTTGTAAGTAAAACCATAGCAGTCGCTAATTTTATGACCGATTTCTAACCGTACTATCTGCGGTCACAAATTCGGTTACAAATTGGTTATTATTTTTTTCCAAATAACCTAGCCTTAGTCGGTCACTATTACGTCACTAATCGGTCACTAATTTGTGACCCACTGCTACAGTTACTAATTTGCGGTCACTAAAAGCATTTTTTCTGGTAGTGACATTTCATGGGTTAATTTCAAAATTTTAAGCATTTTTTTTTTATTAATTAATCTCTTGCCATTTGTCACCAAAACCCATTACTTTTTGCAAGAAAATATATATATATATATATGAGAAGGGATCAATTCCAATAACTTCTAATAATTAATTTGCAGTTAATTAATCTCATCCGTTGATTTTGACCAAATCAACGGTGTAAGATTTGGTGTAAATCTTTTACACTTACACTCGGTGTCAATTGGTCCCTTCTCTTTCTCTCTCTCTCTCTCTCTCTCTCTCTATATATATATATATATATAGCAAATTTCTTGCCACTTCACATCATGCTTGATTGCATAAAAATTTCTTAATATTTACCATTTATTTGGTTTCTCACTGAGACTTTTCATTCAAATACAATCTTCAAGATGGGAGTAGAATAGCAGATGGTGCTTGCATTGAAATTTTAATTATTGGATTGCTGATGTAATGCTGGATTCAGAAAAGTGGAAGGCTTAGCTATAGTGGCCATGGCCTTAACAATTTCTGCATTCAAATGACTTCTGCTTACATTCAAAACTGATAATGACGTTACCGAACTAACTGTTGAAGAAATTTTGCATTTTGTTGCTTGATATCAATGTGGGTGTATTAGAAGGGTTGCAAGGCATGTTTGATAGCTAAGTCAATGTGTTAGGCAACTAAGTCGGATTTGCGAAGATATAGACAGCTAAACTCTTATGTTATTACCAACATATTATCTACATTACGTCCAACATAGCACTTGACTCAAGCAACTAATCGGAGTTTGTCCAAGTGATGTGTTTGATAGAAAATAGAAACTTGAGTGACTATTTTGAGATATTTTTACAATCCGGGGATCAACTTGACATTTTGTTAGTAGTCGGGTGACTATTTGAGTAGTTTAGCCTTCTACAAAATTTCCCAAGGTAACTAGAATTCTTCCACCAACAGCATCATTAGGCTTCCCCCGGTAGGACTACTAGAGGTCCTGTCAAAATGTTATCATTCATCGAGTCAAAAGGAAGTAAGCCTTTTGATGAACTTTTTGACAAGCCTGCTGTCACCCTAGAGCAGGGGGGTGTGAGGCTCAACCATTGAGACAGGATGGCTAGGATCTCCTCTTGGAAGTGGTTATAGTTGAGGCTAATTTTCTAAGCTTAAATACCTTGTCAAGTTCATTGGGGACCGGGTCCTAGACCATTACATTCCTCTACAAATTTACATGAAATGGACATAAAATTCATGTTAATTGGATTTATATTGAATTTATCATAAATTTTTAAAATTCTATTGCCCTATTTTGAGTTAAGTGGACTAAAAAATAAATTAAAAATAATATATTGTTGGAGTAACAATAATAGCATAGGGATGTAAAATGCAGCTAAAATTAAAATTTTAAATTAATGAAGAACATGATCCTATCATGCTAATGATCCTAAGCTAATGCATCCAAGATTTTTATGTAATAAACTAACCCGAATCAAAAAAATTGAATATTTTATTTGCTTTTTGTGTGATGTAGAAGTGAGAGTATATCCAAATACACATCCACCAATTTAAAATATTTGCACATAGAAATCCAAGCATAATTAGAGGCCAACTTTATTGACAAAACCATGACGGGTTTGTAGTTATCTCAAATCTCATTTGATTTAATCAATATTAAATCTAATTAAAATTTTATTTTAATTTTATAATTTAATTAAGATTAAATGTACTTAAAATCTAATTTTAAATGATGGCACATGATCTTACCTATGATTTGGAGCTTGCAGTGGTGGTTTTGCACTAAAGATATAGAGGCATTATTTATATAGTGAGCCGTGTGAGATTTATAAAGATCATAAGAGTTTAAAGTACATATTCAAGCAGAAACATCTAAATCTTAGGCAATGTAGGTGGATGGAATTTCTTAAGAATTATGACTGTACCATTTTGTACCACCCGGGAAAGCGAACATGGTCACTAACACTTTGAGTAGGAAATCCATGGGAAGCTTAGCTCATGTTACTCCGATAAGGTGACCCTTGTTAGTGGTATTGCACAATTTGCAGAGTGACGGGTAACATTAAAGGTGGAGGATACTGGGTGGTTACTGGCACAACTGCATCTACAACCATCCTTGATAGACAAAATCAAGGAGGATCAGGAGAGGGATGCCAAATTGTGTAAATTAAGGGAGGAAGCTCAAGCAAGCAAAAACAAAGAGTTCTAGGTGGATTCAGAGGGAGTACTACGATGTGGGGGTCAATTGTGCGTACTTGATCTAGGTGGTTTGAGGTAGACAATACTAGCAAAGGCACATAGTTCCATATACACTATTCACCCTATTGCCACCAAGATGTATTAGGAATTGAGGTAGTTCTATTGGTGGGAAGGGATCAAGAGAGATGTAGCTAACTTTGTATCTAGATGCCGACCTGTCAGCAGGTGAATGCTGAAAACTAGAGATGGGTAGGGTTACATCAGTAGATTGATATACTAAAGTGGAAGTGAGACGGCATTGTCATGGACTTTGTGACTGGACTACCCTGTGCCTCCAAGAGTTATAACTCTATATGGGTTATTGTGGATCGACTAACTAAGATCGCATATTTCCTTCTAGTGAAAATGAGCTTTAGTGTATCTTAGTATGCCCAACTATACTTGGACGAGATAGTGAGGCTACACAGGATGACTCTGTCTATTATTTTCGTAGAGGATCCCAATTTACATCTAGTTTTGAAGGGCATTTTAAGAGGCCCTTGGGACTCGATTGGATTTGAGTGTAGCATTTTATTCACAGATTGATGGGCAGTCAGAGAGGACTATTCATATATTTGAGGATATGCTACAGGCTTATGTTTTAGATTTTGGAGGCGGAGTCAGTATCTACCATTGATATAGTTTTCATATAATAACAGTTATCAGTCTAGCATTCAGATAGCCCCATTAAAGCCCTTGTGTGGCAGGTGGTACAGATCTTCAATAGGTTGGTTTGAGGCCAAGGCATCAAGTCTTTTGGGATCGAATTTGGCTCGAGACGTAGTGGATAAAGTTCGACTAATTAGAGATAGACTATTTATGGTGCAAAGTAGATAGAAGTCGTATGTGGACCAACGATGTCGTTTATTAGAGTTTGCTATCAGGGATCATGTATTTTTTAAGGTCTCTCTGATGAATGGTGTGATCAGATTCAACAAGAAGGGTAAGCTTTCTCCCCTTTACATTGGGCCCTATGAGATATTGGAGCATGTCAAAGTGTGCCTTATCATTTGGCTTTCCCTCTGGAATTGTCAATGGTGCATCCTGTATTTAATGTCTCCATGCTGAAGAAGTACATGATTGACTTGTCACAAATGATTGCCCTATAGGATGCCCGGCTAGTCAGGATTAGTTGTACGAGGAAGAGTTAGTGGCTATATTGGATAGACGGGTGAAGTGACTCTGCTCAAAGGAAGTGCCCTCGGTGAAAGTATTGCGGAGAAGTGAGACCTCAGAGGAGGTCACTAGGGAGTTATAGGAGATTATGCACAGTAGATACCCTCACTATTTTGGTACGTGATATTTTCTCATCTTAAAATTCGGTGGCCTAATTTTTGTAAGGGGGAAGGATGTAATGACCCTAATTATAAAAATAATTAAGATTTTTGGCCAATAATTAAGTTTAAGGGCTTAATTGCTCAAATTAAAAGAAATCGGGGTCAAATTATAATTTTGAGAGGGTGAAATTGAAGAAATTATAAGACTTGGGGGCTAAATTGAGAAATTAGGAAGTTTGGGGTTAAATTGAAAATGTCGATGGTAAATTGAATGAAATAAAAGAGGTAAGGACTAAATCTAATCTTCCAAGGGCGAGATTGAAAGAAATCTAAGTTTGGGGCACTAGAAAAAGAATAAATCTTGCAAGTTCAGTCTAATAATGGACCGAACAGTGGGATGATCATACCGTGATGGAGTTGATTGTGGTTTGAAACTTGGTATGGGTGTGTGACACAAGCTATTGAATATTTCCCTTCAACCAATTTCAAGTTTGAGAGAAAATTTTGAGAGAAATTTGAGTTGTGGTGGCGACAGGTTCACGAATGACGGAAAGAGATTTTTTACAATTTTAAAGCTACTTGATCAATTTTGTTCCAATTAAAGGCTATAAAGTGGTTCGTATAGTTTAGATCTACAAGCCTTAGCCATTGATTGATTGAAATAAGTCTTAAAATCTTGAAATTTTTGGTTTTGTTTGAGTCAATGAGTTGACATAGTGAGTCAACTTGGCAAGTTGATTATGGGATATGTTATCCTAGGGACATAATAGAATAAAATTGGAATAGAATAACCAGAGCTGAGATAAGATATCTAGGGTTCTTGATTAAAGGCAGAAACAATTCAAGGGTTGGTTTAATGAAAAAATGGCCAATTCAGTGGAAACTTGGACTAGTTCTGGAAAGGTTAGATTGGTTCACACCTCTAAGAATTCTAGTTCATCAGAAAATTGGATGGCTCAGTCTTGTTTAAGTTGATTTTGTGTGCAAATGGCTTGGTTTGGCATGGTTTAAGGGTTTCCAGGCTAGTTCATTCTGGTTCTTGGGTATTTAAGGCAAGTTTAGTTTGATTCTAAAGTAATTGAGGCTGGTTCAGTTTAGTTCTGAGGTGTTCATGGCCAATTCTAGCTGGTTTGTGGGAGTTTAAGGCTGGTTCAAGCCAGTTCAAGGGTTTCGAAGATCGGTTCATCACGGTTTAAGAGTTTTTAAAGAAAATGAATGTGTGTTCTTGAGTCATGTGAGTTCTAGGTAATGGGAAATGAGTCTTGGGATGCGTGTTAGGGTGCCAAAGTGGGTTTAGAGCCCAATTTTGGGGAGCCAAGTCCTTCCTTGTGTCAGTTTGAGTTGTGGTGTTGTTGTGGTTCTAGATACACCAGCGAGGCACAGAGTGACCGTTGAGTCGTGCTGTGTGACTTGAGTTTCTGATTCAGCCTTATTCTATGAGTGATGATGCCTTTTCTATACATGTATTTTTCTAACTATAATTTATGACATGGATACTATTTTGATCCATACGGTATTTTGATTATATGCGAAATTGTTGGGATATGTATGGATGTGTTCAAAATGATAGTAAGCCTTGATATCACATGTTTTGACATCCTTATATTGATATATGAACTATGTATGTGTTTATGCAAAATGTTTTTTGTAAATATGTGAGTAGTTGTATCGTGTGATGAGATGGGAATGTTAAGGGCACACACTAGGGGATAGGGCCTGGTATTACCGATCGCTGATTACTAGACTGGCAAATGCAGCTCCTTTGATCTAGGAGGAGTTTCATACTGAGTTTTTACAAAGGTTTTTGCCTACCAGTAGGCAGGTGGAGCTGATTGCGGAGTTTGAGAGATTAGTACAAGGGTCTGGCATGATAGTGTTTAAGTATGGGAGTAGTTCACTCAATTATCTTGATATGCCACCAGTCACATCACTAATGACATCACAATGGCTACAAGGTTCATTATGGGATTGTCACGTCCCCCGTTCTAAGATTTGGATTCACAAATGGGGATAGTGAGTTATGCCCACACAATTGAGAATGTCCGTGCTTTAGAGGTTTCAGGGGTATCTAAGCAAGTCTTTGAGGGCACTGAGAAGATTCATACAGCAGCAGCTTTAGTTCAAATAAGAGATCCTCATCTTGCAACCATCGACACTCTTAGCATAGGGGTTCTTCCAGTAGGTAGTTACTAGCCAGCATAGCCGTATCAAATAGTCATATTTTATCTACACCTAACTATTCCAAGTGTGGTCTAGTGCATATAGTACAGTGCCCTTGAGTAACAGCGCATGTTTTAGATGTGGTCAGCAAGGCCATATGGCCAGGGATTGCACATTTTCTCAAAAGGCCACTCGAGCTACAAGGAATTGTTATCAATGTGGCCAGTAGGGCACGTAGGTAGAGATTGTCCTATAGAGACTGGCCAGGTAATGGGGCTTGTTACTGGTGCAGTCAATAGGGAGATCTAGCTAGGGACTGCTTGTATTCATTCAAGGTTATTCTTGCAACAGGTATTACATTGCAAACTAGGGGGCAAACAAGTGCAGAGTTGTTTGGCTCCCATGGTCAGGGGACCAAAGGTAGAGGCCAAGCATAAGTGTATGTGTTGACCCAATAGATGCTTAGGTGTCGAATGCCATGATTACAAGTATGATTTTAGAAAGCTCCCTTAAGGCTTATGCATTATTTGATCTGGGTTTCACCTACTGTTATGTGTTAGTAAGTTTCTCTACTCGATTTGATAAACAACTGGAACCATTGGAATATCATTTCTCTGTAGTGACACTATTGGGGAGTCTGTATGGGTGACACAGGTGTATAAGTCCTATCCAACTAGTATTACTAGTAAGGACTCCACGACGAGCTTGATTCTTTTGGCTATGTTGGAGCTCGACGTGATTTTGGGTATGAACTAGTTGGCTTCGTGTTATGCCACCTTGAACTGTCATTTTAAGACAATGAGTTTTGAGCCACTAGGTGAGGCGCTGTACGTTAATCAAGGTGACTATTTTTTGATTCTAGCTCTTATTATCTCTTTTACAAGGACTCAGCGACTGCTTAGTCAGGGTGTCAAGGATTTCTGACTATTGTTGTGGACACATAGGTTGAGGAGTCGTAGTTAGAATAGATGCTGATAGTTAGTGAATTTCTGGATGTGTTGCCTAAGGAGTTGCCTGGCCTTCCTCTTAACAAGGAGATAAAGTTTTGGATTGATCTGCTACTAGGCACTCAACCTATCTTCAGTTCCCCTTATCGTATGGCTCTGATAGAGCTCAAGGAGCTTAAGGAGCACCTACAAGATTTGTTGGATAAGGGCTTTATCAAACCTAGTACTTCTCCTTGGGCCGCACCCGTGATATTTGTTAAGAAGAAGGATGGGTATTTGAGACTTTGTATTGACTATTAGTAGCTCAACAAGGAGACTGTACATAATAAATATCTGCTGCCCAAGATTGATGACTTGTTTTATTAGTTGTGTAGAGCCAGTCATTTTTCTAAGATAGATCTCCGATCTGGCTATCATTAGTTGAAGATCAGACAACAAAATATTCCTAAGACAGCTTTTAGGACTAAGTATGGACATTAGAGTTCTTGATGATGTCGTTTGGTTTGACAAATGCCCCTACTACATTTATGGATTTGATGAATTAGTTGTTTTGGTCCTTCCTAGATAAGTTTGTGGTAGTATTTATCGATGATATTTTGGTATACTCGTGAAGCTAGGAGGAGCATGAGATGCACTTGCAGGAGGTCTTCCAAATGATGAAGGATCATCAGTAGTATGTTAATTTCTAGAAGTGCGAGTTCTAGCATAATGATATGGCCTTTTTAGGGCATATAGTATTTAGAGATGGGATGATGGTTGACTCCCATAAGATTGAGGCCGTACAATAATGGCCAAGACTTTCTTTTGTCACGAAGATTTCATAGTTTCATGGGTTTAGTTATCAGTGTTTTGTGTAAGATTTCTCTAAGATAGCCATGCCATTGACCAAATTGACCTAGAATGGTGTTATGTTTTAGTGGTCTAATGCTTGCGAGGAGAGCTTCCAGGAGCTTAAGGACTGTTTGACCTTGGCACCCATGTTAGCTTTACCCATTGAGTCGAGTGGATTTTCATTTTGTTGTGATGCCTCCCAAGTAGGATTGGGATGTGTACTTATGTAGCATAGACGTGTGATAGCCTATGCTTCTAAGCAGCTTAAAAGACATGAGCAGAATTATTTTATCCATGACTTGGAGCTTGCAACAGTGGTCTTTGCACTGAAGATATGGAGGTCTTATTTGTACGGTGAGCTTTGTGAGATTTATACAAATCATAAGGTTTTAAAGTACATGTTCGAGCCAAATGATCTAAATCTCAGGCAACGGAGGCGAATGGAGTTTCCTAAGGACTATCACTGTACCATTTTGTACCACCCAAGGAAAGCGAATGTGGTTGCCAATGCTTTGAGTAGGAAATTCATGGAGAACGTAGCTCACGTTGCTCTAATGAGGTGACCCTTTCTTAGCGGCATTGCACAGTTTACAGAGTGATGGGGTACAGTCGGAGGTGGAGGATACTGAGCGATTACTAGCATAGTTGCATGTATAGCCATCCTTGATAGACAAAATTAAGGAGGATTAGGAGAGGGATGCAAGATTGTGTAATTTGAGGATAGAAGTTCAAGCGGGCAAGAACACAAAGTTTTAGGTGGATTTAGAGGGAGTACTTCGACGTGGGGGTCAATTGTGCATACCTGATGTGGTGATTTGAGGCAGACAATACTGGCAAAGGTGCACAATTCTAGATACACTATTCACCCTAGTGCTACCAAGATAGATAAGGACTTAAGGTAGTTTTATTGGTGGGAAAGGATGAAGAGAGATGTAGCTAATTTTGTATCTAGATGTTTGCCCTATTAGCAAGTGAAGTTTGAGCACTAGAGGTCAGTAGGGTTACATTAGTAGATTAAGATACTTGAGTGGAAGTGAGAGGGCATTGCTATGGACTTTGTGACTGAACTACCCTATACCTTCGGGGGTTATGACTCCATATGGGTTATTATGGATTGACTGACCAAGACTGCACATTTTCTTCTAGTGAAAACGACTTATAGTATATCTCAATATGCCCAGCTATACTTTGACGAGATAATGAGGCTGTACAAGTGCCTTTGTCTATTATATCCGACAGAGGATCAAAGTTTATGTCTAGATTTTGGAGAGCGTTTTAGGAGGTATTTGGGACTTGGTTGGATTTGAGTACAGCGTTTCATCCGTAGATTGATGGTCAATCAAAGAGGACTATTCAAATGTTGGAGGATATGCTGTGGGCTTGTGTTTTAGATTTTGGTTTATAGTTGTCTGTCCAACATTCATATGGCCCCATTCGAGGCCTTGTATGGTAGGCAGTGCAGATATCTGATAGGTTGGTTTAAGGCCAGGGAGTTGAGTCTTTTGGTACCAAATTTGGTTTGGGACGCGGTGGATAAGTTTTGATTTAATAGAGATAGACTATTTACAACACTGAGCAGACTAAAAGTGTATATGGACCACTGACATCATCTATTAGAGTTTGCTGTCGAGGATCATGTATTTCTAAAGGTCTTTCTAATGATGGGTGTGGTAAGATTTGGTAAGAAAGGTAAGCTCAATCCCCGCTACATTGGCCTCTATGAGATATTGGAGTGCGTCAGAGCTCTGCCTTATCTTTTGGCTCTTTCTCTAGAATCATCGATGATACATCTTGTATTTCATGTGTCCATGGTGAGGAAGTATGTGCCTCATGTGTCGCATGCGATTACACCGCAAGATGTTTGACTAGATCAAGATTTGTCACATAAGGAGGAGCCAGTGGCTATATTAAATAGACAGGTGAAGTGACTCCACTCGAAAGAAGTGCCCTTGGTGAAAGTATTATGGAGAAGTCAAACCTCAAAAGAGGTCACCTAGGAGTTAGAGGAGATTATACGCAGTAGATACCCTCACTTGTTTGGTACGTGATATTTTCTCTTGTCTTCAAATTTGGAGACTGAATATTTGTGGGGAAGAATGTAATGACCCTAATTATAAAAATAATTAAGATTTTTAGTCAATAATTAAGTTTAGGGCTTAATTGCTCAAATTAAAAGAAATTGGGGTCAAATCATAATTTTGAAAGGGTGAAATTGAAGAAATTATAAGACTAGGTTGCTAAATTGAGAAATTAGAAAGTTTAGGGTTAAATTAAAAATGTTGGGAGTCAAATTGAAGGAAACAAAAGAAGCAATGACTGAATCTAAACTACTAGGGGCGAGATTGAAAGAAATCAAAGTTTAGGAGCTAGATCGAGGACAAATCGTGTAAGTTCGGTCCAATAGTGGACTGAATAGCGAGATGCCTATACCGTGATGATGGTGGCCAAATTTGGCTTAATACTTGGTATAGGTGTGCGACACAAGCTATTGAACATTGACCCTCGTCCAATTTCAAGTTGAGGGAAATTTTGGAGAGAAATTTGAATTATGGTGCCGACAAGTTCACAAATGATCGAAAGAGATTTTTGCAATTTTAGAGCTATTTGATCAATTTTGTTTTGACTAAAGGCCATAGAGTGGTTCATTTAGTCCAAATCTACAAGCCTTAGCGATTGATTGATTGAGGTAAGTCTTAAAATCTTGAAATTTTTGGTTTTGTTTAAGTCGGGTATCATGGGTTTGCAACTGGGTTGGGAACTGGGTTATTGGGTGAGGAAGATAGACCCAGATGGCATCCAGGCCTATGCTAAGTTGGTTCAACCGAGTCGACTCAACGGGGCTAGGTTGGGTTGGGTTGGGCTTGGGCTGGGTCGACCTAGTTGGGTTGGGTAGTTGGCCCTAGGCTGGGCTAAGTGGGCTAGGCCAACCTATTGGGCTGGGCTCTCAGCTAGTTGGGTGGGGTTAGTTGACTTGGGCTAAGGCAGTTGAGTCGACCCAAGGTGGTGGTAGGCCGAGTTTTGAGTTGACTTAGCCTAATGGCTAGAATTAGTGAGTTGACTCAGCGAGTCAACTTGGTAGATTGATTCTGGGATATGCTATCCCAGGGACATAATAAAATGAAATTGGAATAGAATAATCAGGGCTGAGATAAGGTATCCAAGGTTCCTAATTAATGCAGAAACGGTTCAAGGGTCAGTTTAGTGGAAATTTGGCAGGTTCAATGGGAACTTGGACCAGTTCCGAGAAGGTCAGGCTAGTTCACACCTTGAAAAGTCTAGTTCATTAAAAAATCGACCAGTTTAGTCCTGTTTAAGCCAATTTTGTGTGCAAATGGCTTGGTTTGGCTTGGTTTAAGAGTTTTAAGGCCGGTTCAATCTAGTTCTTGGGTAATTGAGGCCGGTCAGTCTGATTTAGGGGTAATTGAGGCCTATTCAAGCTAATTTAGGGGAGTTTAAGGTTGGTTCAAGTTGGTTCAAGTGTTTTGGACACCAATTTAGCACGATTTAAGGGTTTTTAAGGAAAATGAATGTGTATTCTTGAGTTGTGTGAGTTCTGAGTGATGGGAAATGAGCCTTATAATATGTGTAAGGTTGCCAAAGTGGGTTTAGAGCTCAGCTTTGGGCAGCCGAGTCCTCCTTTGTAGCTGTTTGAGTTGTAGTTTTGTTTGTGTGCTATTGTGGTTGTAGATACACTGGTAAAAGCGCAAGATGACAGTTGAGTCATAGCGGGTGACTTGGGTTCTGACTCGGCCTTGTTTTGTCAGCGATGATACCCTTTCTGTATATGTGTTTTTCTAACTGTAATTTATGACATGGATACTGTTTTGATACCTAAGGTATTTTGATATTATGCGAAATTACTGGGATAATGTATTGATGTGTTACAAATGACTGTGAGCTTTGATATCACATGTTTTAACATCCTTATGTTGATATATGAACTGTATACGTTATGTATGAAATATTTTCTGTAAATATGCGGGTAGTTGTATTGTGTGATGAAACGAGGGCATTAGGGGCTTGCACTGGGAGATGGTGATTTGTAGCATCTAGTAATGAGTGCCCTAAGTTTGGTATAAGATTATGGTGCCTTACACATGATGTGCACTACCATGACAAGATTGGAACGTTAGGGGCTCAACCAGAGGACAATAATCCGTAACATCCAGTGGTGAGTGCCCTCAGCCCCACTGTAGGGCTATAGTGCCTCTGGCATGATACTCTCTACCGTGAAATATGATAACTATATATGATGATACTCCCACATATATGTTTTGATATACTTGTACTGCTCACTATGTATGTTTTGATATACATTGCGGTGTATATCCTAACATGACTAGAATAGGTATCATCTATTATTCACTGAGTTTAGTGACTCACTCCTTTATATCTTTCTAGATCAAGTTGACTTTTCAGTTTCTAGTTAGAGTTTGATGTCAGAGCCGATTCGTGCTTACTTGATGGATGGAAGGGCACATTTTATTTTGTTATCATTTTGTACTCTAAACTACTTCTTTACCTTTTTTAGACAGGGTTCTCATTGTATGAGAGGATGTATATGTATTCTGTATTTTAATGTGTTGGTACAGTTTTGATATGTTGTTGATATGAGATTTACTAGGGTTAGTGGATCTTAGTACCAATCACTTACCCGAGTTTGAGTCGTGACAGATCCTTAGAGTAACAGCCATGATTTCAAACTAGTTAAATTAGATTCTGGAAAAAAAAACTCATATTGACTAGGTATTTAGTTAACACCGAGCCAATGAGGTCCTACACGTGGCCCTTATATTTCCTCATACTTGTTATTTATTTGTGTCATACTTTACAAGTCTTTGTTTAATCAGATTAATTGATGTAAAATAAAGAAATGTCCTCTGTTTTCAGTGCCCTGTCTTTATCTTTACTCAATCATCTTCTAGCCCTCAAAAAAATAATAAAAATTAAAAAAGAATTGCTTACAATGACCTTGACCATTGAGGATTAGTCTCATCTAGACTGTGGATCATTTAAAAGCACAAAAAGCAGCTCCCATTTTCCATCTGTCTGGCAACGCACCTACTCAGTTTTCCACCCAACCAAGCTCAATTCACTTTTCTGATGGGGCTCACAAAGAAACTAACAAATACTTTAATAATTTAAAGACTCCTTTCATCTTCCCTTTTTCTCTTCAAATTGTAATACGAGACAGAACTCTCTTCTATGATTTTGCAATCCTTGATTGACTGGTTTGAGCCTTCACATGGGTTGGGGTAATACTTGCATTCTTTCTTTTTTCTTTTCTAATTCCTATCATATGCTTTATACAGAGTAACAGCGAAAAGCTTGATGATAGGAGAATTGATGTATCCTTAATGGTAGTGATTATAAATGACTTGAATTTCTTAGAAACCCACTAAGGGAGTGGGTTTTTGCTGCTCAGAGGCAGTTTGTTTTGTTTCCCTCTTCAAACTCATGGAGGCCTTGATTCGTGTCTTGAATTCAAAATTACATAAAATTAAGGGTGGAAACTGAAAAAACTCTTTCTATTTTTAGCAATTGCTTAATATGTGAATCAAATAGTTTTTGAAAGAACTGTGAGACTCCAAATGATAAGAAAGGCCATTTCAAAAAGAGGAGTTGATAATGAACTTTTCACACACTGTAAAATAGAAGGTTAATCAAATATAAAAAGTGATCTCAAGGTCATCCAAGTGGCCATGACCTTATCTACCAAGATTCTCGTCATGGGTTGGAGTTTTCTTCCCTCTCCCCTAGAACAAATAAATAAATAAAAGAAAAACAAACCAAACAAACGTAAAAAGCCTTTCAGTTTGTGACCATAGAAGTCAAAAGTTGAAAGTCAGTGACAGTGTCCTGCATACTGATTTATACATCATATATGCTTGCTTACATGTGTTCATATTAGTTTGCGTGTATGCTGATTAAATTGCACAATGTATAGCAGACTAAAGTCATCGGGTGGAGGAAAGCAAACTTTTGAAAGATTCTGAGTTTAGATGATCTTTTGATTTTTCTTTTTTCATCTTTATAATTTCTCTGTGCTTTCAACATCAAAATTTGCTTGGCATCATAAATTTGTGGCTTTTAAAACTACAATGATAATGAAAGACTAAAACTAAGGAAACTCTTGTAACTCTCTGATGAACAACTATTTTGACCTATTTATTTACGAGATTTTCTTGTTAATTTTCCAGAATTTCTCACTTTAAGTAAGCTATTTTGAGCTATTTTGGTGTTTTACAGGTTGGCAACCAAACAAAAAGAATAAAAAATACCACCTTTTCTGAAATTTCTGTTGAAAACTTCTCTAATGAACCGAACTTCTGAAGTAAAAATTTCAAAGTACGACAACTTTTATGTTTTGGGATCCATCTAATTGAGATTATAGAAGGTCCAAAATTTAGTCCGAATTCAATGACTCTGAAGTGAATCAATAGGAGAATTCTGTCAGACATTCGTTTAGTGATTAGGCTACAACTCGAACAGTGGATATCGGATTGAGATGATTTAAAAAGCCCAATTCAGAGTAGTTAAATTTATATAAATTTCATGCTTGGGTTCAAATCTAATTCAGGTCATAAACTGACCTTGTCGAGCTTAGAAGAAATCCACAGATTTTGTGTTGAAAAATCCTATTAGAGTCTTTTAGCGATTATTGGCTATTTTTAGAGTTATACAAGTTGGATTTGGGCTACTCCAAAAAGGTTGGCCAACTATTGTAAGGGCTCAAAATGCTTATGCTTTTGGCCCAGATCTAATTTTGAATGGACACAATCTAATCCAGTTTAACAAGTCACAATTATAATACATCTTCCAGCATCAGACAAGTTTTGGTAAAATCAACATAACATGGGTTAGAATGATCAAATTGTATTGATTTTAAAATATTTGGTTCGTTAACTTGAAGTCCTGTAACTTTCATATTTTGACCGTAGTTCAGTTTGGATCAAAAGCATGTCTAATTTACCAAAACCTGAAGCTCAAGATTCTGTAGAATCGATTTCCGCTTCTAAGGTTGATTGATTGGTTTAAGTTACTTCCACAAATCAAGGTCTGAAGTTTTAAGATTCTAAAAAGGTCCACAAAGGCACAAAGTTCAGAAAAGACATTCAAAGCAAGATCCAAAAGCCCCAGTAAAAAGGAGCATATTTGCCGAAAAGTTCTAATTGAGTTAAAACTCATTACCGACATATATTACCTTCTGGTTCAAAGATTTTTTTTTCTTTGATATTTTGCTGATTTAATGGAAGATAATTTATGAATAATTAGCTCTGCAGGTGGACAAAATAAGATGCAGAGAGAGAGAGAGAGAGAGAGAGAGAGAGTAGCCAAGATAAAGTATATTATTAAATTTAAGATAAGGCTCTCTTAGCTGGACATCCAAGGAGACTTATCCAATGAATCTTTGACCAATAGAGTTTTGCATATTATAATTTTGATTTAGTTTTTGATAATTAAATTTGGTTATCTACTTTTATTTTAGTTTTAATCCTTTAAAAATCAAATCAAACCTAACTAATTTGATTATAAACCAAATTAAATCAAATAAAAATTTTAGTTTAATTTGGTTTAGTTTTAATTTGATTTGTTATTATTTAATAAATATTTAAATAAATTAGTTATTTAATTTTTATTATCAAATATTAAACAAATTTAGATCAAATCAGAATAATCTGAATCTGATTACAAATACATATAACTGAATCTAATCCAAATCTTATAGGATCTTTACCTATCACTATCATATCTGAGTCTAATAAAAATCCAAAATCTGAGTAAAAAATCCGATCCGAATAATAGTTAATAATAATTAAAATTAAATAACTAATAAGTAAAAAATATAAATTAAAAAAAATAGCTTGTTAAGTATTAAATTTATGTAATATTTATGTTTAATTTTTTTTTTATTAAAATTAAATAAAAATTCAAAAATAAATTGCTATTTATAAAGGATTGAGAAGAACTTTTGTTATGAATAATTATAAAAGTTATAATACGATT
>CAJVSB020000144.1:0-80399 GCA_911865555.2 Thlaspi arvense
AAAAGTATATGATTCATGCAATAGATAGTTAGATCTGAACAAAAAAGGATTTAAAGGTATTTGGATTTTAAGAAATGTTTTGGAACGATAAAGTTTATTTTGGGGACATTCTTAGTGTAAAAGAAAAAGAGAGAAAGTCTATGTTCTTATTACTTGAGGTGAAATCAATCTAAGAACATTTAAAAATTTTGCTAAAAGGTAAATTAGTCATTGATGAGACATTGATATAATTTTATGATAATTGTAGAAACTATTACCATAGTGCTTAAGAAGTATGATGATTTTTGGGCGAGTAGAAAAGAAAGTTAATGATATCTATTAAGGACTATGATATCGGATTTTTTAAAAGATTTGAGCTATTGATCATGTGGATGGATCTTGGTTTCAATTTAGGAAAAAGGGTTAGAGAAATTGTTGAAATATAATGAGATACCTTAGAGGGGATTTGTCTAGAAATGTTGAGAGTTTACATAACTGAATTTTGAGGATGAAATTCTTTTTAAGAAATGTAGAATTGTGACAACCTAAACAGATTTCGATTTTGGTTTTATATAAATTTATGTATTTGACTACCTTTTAAAATTTATTTGGAAGAAATTTGAGGGGTTTAAGATTAAGAGAAGCATATATGAAAGCTTAGAAACAAGTTGAGTTTTTGTAAAAAAAAAAAAATTATTATAGCATTACTATAGCAGCGCATCGTAGCGCACTGCATTCTAGAATTTTGGCACCGTGGCATGCCCAAGCGCTATAGCACGCTGGGCACTGGAATGGTCGTGCTGTAGCGTGCCAAACTGCAATGTAGCGTGCCGGGTCACAATTTTTAGCATTTTTCTTAAAATTTTGAGATTTTTAACCCCCTCCAAAGACCCCTAAACCCTCTCGAACTCCTAGAATTATAAAATAAAGATTTTGGTAACATCCCATGGTATCCAAAATTTATAAGGGCTAAAAGTTGAGATAGAATAAAATAAGGGCAATTTGGTCATTTTACCCCCAAGACTCGTCCTTTAAATCTTTCACACCATTCTAAATCACTCAAAAGCCCAAATCCCATAGGACAAGCTAGAAAGAGAAGGAGAGGGGAGAAAATTGAAAGAAATGGAGAAAATCAACCATAAAAGTAAGGGATCTCACTAGTACTTGGATTAATCTTTAAAATTTTTGTAGATCTAGCCTATTTACTCCATTATAGAGCTTTTAATTTGTTTCAAATCTTCATTTGATGTTGATTCATGTGTTGTAGAGAGAGGGGGCGAATGAACCTCACCCATAGAAAAAAATGCATGATTTATGTTAGTTTTGCTTAAAATATCTATAGATCTTGCTTCTACTCCCTATTTTCTAACTTTTAATCGGTTTAGATTTTTCATTTGATGGTGTTTATATGTTGTACAGAGAGAGGTGGGTTTAACCTTATCCAAAAGAAATACTACATGATTTTGGTGGATTTAATTAAAATAGTTTTAGATTTTGCTATGTTTGGATGAATTTATGTTCATAATAGATTTTGTGGATCTTAATCAAATCTTTATTGTTGGAAATAAAGAGAGAGAGTAAGGGGGGAGAATAATAGAGTAGAGAGAAGTAAGGGCATATTTGGTTTGAACCCACAAGTCGAGAAAAAGAGTAAGGGCTCATGCTCATGTAATATAGGGCATAGGTATGTTTTTGCATTTTGCACTTGGAGTGTTTTCTTATACAAGTATGTATCCTATCTATAGGAGAAGAAAACTAAGCTAAGTCAGATCATGAACCTATAGCTTTAAGATTATGTCCCTAAGTTTCTTACACCAGGTGAGTGGCATCTCTCTAATCGTAGTTATTTTTCCTAAATATATTTTATAACCAAATATTGCTTATTTTCAAAACCACATGCATGTTGATATTCAAAATGGGAAACAGTCTAGTTATATTCTAAGTTCTAATGTATATATGTGAATTTCATGATCTTTTATGAGTTTATGATATTTTGGTGCTTCGGCCCTCAGACTATGATGTCGGACAGTCACATGAGGCAAATGGCAGTTCTACTTCCCTGAAATGATACTTATATGACTATTTCCTCAAGAGAAAGGGACCAGAGGCCGTAGACTGTGTCAATTTGGCTAAGAGATTTGCAACAACCCTCGGAGCAGAGTACACAGTGTAGTAGCGCCCGACATATTTGTATTTTGCCCTAATGAGGGCTCAGATCTTGTATTATACTTTCACTTCCCTCAAACGCACCATTTTCGGTTGTGCACACGTGACCACACACATGAATATGCACTATGATGATATTCTATACTCTTTATGACTTTTAATGATTCTCTATTATGCCTTTATGATCTATGTTTATGCTCTTTCATGTACAATGACTTGGCATCATGACAAAACTTAATCTTTACGTTTCTCGATATTGTTATACATCTTGTTATGGAATGTAATGGCCCTCAAAATTTTTCTTTAATTTCTGGAAGCTATTTTTTTAAGTCTAGGGGTGTGAGTGAGTAAATTAAATGTTTGGGGACTAAATTAAAATCAATGAGGGCCGGCCTGTAGAAATTGAGAGACTTGGGTGTTTTTGTGAAATCTAGAAGAGTCTAGGGCTTAAATTAGAATTAATTAAGGGTTAAATTGAAGAAAGGAAGGCGGAGGACTAGAACAAAAAAGCGCATGAGTTTGGGGGCTAAACCACAATTTCAAAGGGGTTTAATTGCAGGAAATGTAAATTTGGGGGATTGGATCGTGACAGGTTGGGAAGTTCTAGCCGATCCATGCCCAAAGAGTCAATTAGTTGAAATTCGATCAAATCTAGGGGAAACAGCTAGCTTGGATGGTGTCAACCTGGGATTCGATGCTGGAAGTACATTATGCCTCGATCAATTAGTAGTTAGGAGGAAAAGGGGAAAAGAAAAGGTTTGGGAAGGCGTTCAGGAGGTCGACAGAGTCTGAGCTGGTTGTTGCAAGAAATTGAGAAATTTTGATCCTTTAAATGGTGATTTGAACTTGGAATCCACTTCGGGGTTGTCAATTCTCATCCTCTAGCAATTAATTGATCCAAATAAGTTTATTTTTGCTTGAATTTTTAAGCTTTTGAAGACGTGTCCTGCGCGCAAGGAACCGAGTCTGAAACCTGGGTTCCCGGGTAGAGAAGATAGACCCGATTGTTGCCCAGGTATGTCCTGGGTTGACCAGGCTGGTTCAACCCAGCTGGGCTAGAACCAACTAGTTCAGGGGTCAAGTGGGTCTAGTTGGGGAGGATTGGACCAGTTCCTGGTCTAGCCCATGGTGTACTACTGGACCAAATAGGGATTGGGGTTCAGAGGGCCCCAGTTCAGTGAGATTTTAGGAGGATTGTGGGTGAACCAACCAGTTTTAGAGTTTAGGGGCTAGTTCGGGGCTCTTGGTGGCCAGTTCAGGTAAAAATGTTAGTTTTTAAAGTGGGCTCCTCCCGGTTCTATGACATTTAAGCCCGATTCTAGGTGGTTTGGAGCCAGTTCATTCCAGTTCATAAAGAAATATGACCGGTTCAGCCGATTTATAAGGATTTGGGCTCGTTTCAGCCTAGTTCAGGGACATTTGGGCCTAGTTCAGTGTGTTTCTGTGGGGGTTCTGGCCGGTTTATTCTGGTTCTGTGTAGTTTAAAATCGGTTCATGGGGATCCAAGTCCGGTTCAGTCCAATTCACTCCAGTTTATGGGGATTTGAGCCCAATTCAGCAGGTTCATGGAAAATTGGGCCAGTTCGGCCCAATTCGGTGGAGTTCCAATCTGGTGTGGTTCAGTTTTGGGTGGTTCATGGCGGTCCAATCTAAATACAGGGTATTTGGCCCTGGTTCAAGCTGGTTTAATAATTTTAGAGACCAGTTCATCTCAATTTAAGAATTTTGTTAATGATGAGGTTTATGTTTTGTTTAGGCATGACTTAGAGTTGAATAGGGTTATATCGGGGGGTCTCGGGATGCATGTTAAAGGCCCGAATAAGGGAAATGTCCCAGGCCACTTTCGGGAGTCGAGTCTTTTGAGGAGAGTTCCGATTTCGATTCTGATTTGTGACATAGTGATTATAGACACATCTAAGGAGGCGCGATCTGGCCAGTGAGTCGTCTGTTAGAGTTTTTGGATATCGGCTTTGACGTGTTCAGTGAGTGACAGTACTTTCTATACATGTGTCCACACTTTAGTTTTCTGTTAGTTTCTGTGTTCTGATTTCTGAATTATGGTATTAAATTCCGGGGCATATATCTATTTATTTTAAATTACGGTAAGCTTGAAAATATTTCTGCAATTATTTACATACTTGCCTCAATAATATGTGCGTTTTTAAAAATTAACCTGTCGGGAGTTTTATGTGATCTGATTCTGAGGAACACAATGGTGTTCCAGCACTATGTGCCTTTTGTGATTCTAATTCTGGTTTTGATTCTGATTCTAATTCTAGTACGAGATCCTAATACGATATGTGATACGTGTGATTTGATTCTGAGGAGCACGGTGGTGTTCCGGCACTATGTGCCTTCTGTGATTCTAATTTTGGTTTTGATTCTGATTCTGATCTAGTACGGGATCTCGGTACGATGTGTGATATTTGATTCTAGTTCTGATATAGGATCCCAGTATGATATGTGATATGTGATACATTTCTATACTCCGACAGATGTTTGATTTTTTGACTCTGACTGTATATATATAAAATATATGTGTTACATGAGGTAGATGTGATTTTTCCTAAACTATGTTATTATTTGAGATGATATCTGTGCTTTGAACAGTTGCGATTCATGTCCTAGCATGTCTAGAGTATTACTATCATTTACTGAATTTTATACTCATCCCTTTTCCCTCACTTTCCAGATTTCAGTTTTGATCGGCAACAGTAGCTTTAGTGGCTGATTTCGTCACCGCTATACTAACTTGATGTATGGGTGCTTTCTGTATATATATATTTTTTTTTTGTACTCTAGAAGCTCCATGTACAGTTCAAACAGATTTTGATTTATATACTAGCTATCTTTCTGATATGATGTTTTATCTGTTCTATTTTGACTTGAGGCTTACTAGGGTTGGTAAGCCAACCCTGGTGCCGGTCACGCTTCGAGTTGGGGCGTTACATGGAACTCTATCAGATTGAATCTATGATTGTAATAGTTAAGAAACCTAGTTATTTTCACTAGGATTATTTATATGCCATTCATTGGGACGTTAGTCTCACCCCTCTTTTTCCTTGTAGATTTTGAGGCTTTTGGCTAAGATCTCAAAGTTTTCCTTACTTATACTGTTTAATGGCACTTGTTAGCCCCCGATCGAGCTAAATTGCAAGGTTATATTTTGGTTGTATTTACTCTTGTAGGGAGCCAGGTAGAGAAATTTCTGTTTTAAACAATTGTAAATGGATGTATAGATCCTAAATATTTTGAGATTCGTTTGATGATATTTAATTAGTTATGTCCTAGAAATTATGCGATGGCTTGAGCATGATATGTTTACTAAATAAGTGTTAGATATTGTATATGAGTTTTGCTACAAGATGAGATAATGTATTTGGACTTGTGTTATTTGGGTTTGGTATAAGTGATATGTTGATATGTATCTAAATTGGACAGATACCTTGAAACAGGTCTTTTATGGCTGCGTATAGTAGGGGTTTCGATGACTGCTATGTCACCAGATTTCAGTCTGATAGTGTATTGGTTACCATCCCGCTGTCATATCTCACTCAATTTTGGGTGGGGTGGGGTGTGACACTGTAGCATGTTGGTTTCAATCTGGTTTGATTGTGGTTTAATTCCTTGAATTTTCTGCCTTTATTTTGATTGTACTATTTTGTGGTGTCATATGTGTTTTGCCGTGCCGTCTAAATGATTTTGTTTTGCAATGCCATTGCATCTAACCTTCAATTTTCTGCCTCTAAACGAGTTTGCCGCTACAGTTTAATTCAGTAATTGATTATTGGATTATCAGTTTATTTATTTGAACACCTAATTTAGTCTAAAAAAGTTTCATTTGCTGACAAAAATGAAATTTCATTAGTCATGTTGCCACCTTATTGTTTTAAAAATAAGATTAACGATTTTAAAGTTTAAACTTGTTTCAACTATGAAAATATTAGATTTTTGTTATGGTTATTAATTTTGAAAGGCCTTAATGACATAATTTTAAATATTTAATTGGATCACCAAAGAAGTCATTAACAAATTAACAAAATACTTTTTGGTAACTCTTTTTATTGTTGAATGTAACTTATATCTTCTGATTTGAAGGCAAAACTAAATCAATTAATTTAATTGGAGCATTCTGTACATGGGTCAATAATTTCAATATGAGACCACTTTTTATCAGATTTTCTTTCATAATGAAGTTTCTTTCTTTCTTTTGTGAAGACAGAGGTGCCCTTCCCTTTTACCCCACATTTGCTGTCTGGCCGAGTCTACTTGTGAACTGAGTATGCAACCATCATTCTGTCCTTTAATCCCATAAACACTTCACAAGTTTAGCAGCTACGTCCAAATTTAGTTATAGTTATTTCTGTTTGCTATACAATTTAATTGGCAATGAGATTGATTAAGCATGAAGGCACAACTAAATTAATTAATTTTTATGAAATTAATTGATTTATTTTGGCATGACCTTCTTATTTAATTTTTTCTTATATTTTTTGTAGAGAGTTCTCCTTTCCACCTGAACAACCTTAAGACTCCTCCCATGCCTTCTCTTTTAGCAACAACAAGAGAGAAATTATCTTCATATTTCTTTTCACTCGTATTGCCTTTAGCCTTTTTTTTCTTCCTTCACAATTTATAAGCCAAAGTTATTATTACTGGTAAATAAAAGGACATGTACCTGGTCCCACAATGGATGTTAGAAGCTCTTAGTTAAAAAATTGTCGGAAATACGGATGAGTCAGGTCGTGACGTATCAAATCTGATGCATATGTGTCTTAGATTCAAATTTTGAATGTTCAACTTCCCTCAACTACAAGTATTTAAGAAGAAATAGGTTGTAGAAAATTCTCTCTCTCTCTCTCAAACTAAAAATATTTATCTCCCAAAGACTTACATAAGATGTTCTTAATTTGTGATAAATAAGAAGTGATTCATTGCAATTATTTTTAGACAAAAAGTGCGAAGAAAGAAATTAAATATTAAAATTTTTATTGCAAATCCGAGATATATTATTTTCGGATTATATTCATATTAATAATTCTTACACAAATTATTCAAACATTTTTTAGTAGGTGTAAAAATTAAAAAGATTTATTTTTCATATATTTCCAACTACCTTCGAATTTCGGTGTTACTATTTTCGCTCGAGACAATTATCCACTTGCATAGGCCCCAAATTCTGCCTTGTTTTAATATTACTGTTACTGTTCTAGGCCGATCAACTTCATGACAATGATCCATTCATATAATGATGAGTCTCAAACAAGTGGATAGCCTAATTTCGGAAGAGGGTATATGATTCTCTAGTTTAGGGTACGTGTACCTTAGTCTTCTTTTCTATAAAGTTAATTTTTTGGGTAAAAAAAATATTGTCTCAGAAGACAACCTATGAGAAGATAAATTGTGTATTTATTGTAGAAGCTAAGTATATGATAAAATTTAAATATATAATAAAAAAATTGAATCAATTAAATTTGTGTAATTTACTCAAATTAAATTAAAGAAAGTAAGGACAAAAAATATAGATTTTTTATAGTAATTTAACTTTATATCCAAGCTTACTCAATCCTCTTTATCTCTAATCGACCGAGATTTTATTATATCACTTATACTTAATAGAGGCAAAAAATTCTAATTATAAACAAAGTTTTTAATTTAGTAAGTTATAAACACCAATGCAAATGAGAGTAAAGAAAAAATAGAAATATAACAATTTCTCTTAAATAGAATAAGTTACTACTAATGTACAATAAGATCTCACTTAAAAAAGGTACTTTCAATAATAAAACAATTTATTCTAATAACTCCTTAATCAATTAATACACAATATAATACAAAGAATAAGAGAGAGATTAATGAGACTTTAAGGATTTGTTTTTGAATCCTTCTCCCTTCAATTTATACTCTTTTTACATGCAAAATTACTAAAGTGATGTTAGAGAGACATTAGATAAGTTTTAGCCTTTTGTCAAATGGTAGAAGATACATATTAGTCTTTTATCAGCAATAACAATACACAAGTTCACGTCGAATATTCAAACAAATAGCTTCCAACATTCAAAAAAATTTACAAAATATTATGAACCCTCCAAAATGAGTTCACTATTAAACATAAAAAGAACTAATAGATAATAAATAACTAGCTGTTTGAGAGAAATAATATATGTTCTAAGGACATATTAGACTGCAAAATGGCTAGAATTTGTTAGTCAAATTTAAAAGTATCTGGAGACTTAAATTCATAACTAAAAATAATAAATTACATATTTTTGAAAGCTTACAACATCCATGTTCATTTAAAACTAGATCAACATAAATTGGATCTTTATATTTTAAAATATAACCAAAATTTTATAGTATGCTCATTATGTCTATTAACAATATGACTTAACAAATGACCCATCTAAAAAAATTGTATCTACTTAACTATAAAAGCAAAAATTACATGTAATATAAGCATATCTATTTTACAAATAAAATAAACTTAAAATTTTATTAGTACTATAAAATATATTTTACTATTTAAAAATATTATAGTACAAATCTTAACAATGACTTTTTTTATGATATAATGCATAATATTATTAACACTACACAATAAGTCTACTTTTAAATATAAAAAGAACATAGGATAATAACTAATCGATTGAGAGAAATGTCACCACCTAAAAAATGGAGCCGTGACCGGCGCAAAGACTAGAATAAATTCCAACCCTGCAAGCCCTACATATATAACTAAACATATTTCTAAACCAAAGTCTCATATACAATTAAAAACAAAATCATGTCCAAAATCTCAACTAAACTGTCAATATACCCACAGGAATCTATCTGTAGTCAAATAGAGTTATCTATGGAATCTAAAGATATAAATCTGACAAAACTGAAATAACTAACTTTTTCAACTAAGAACTGAAAAAATAAAAATAAAGAGACTTCTTTTAAGCAACAAAATCCAACTAATTTTGGGCTTTTCTTCACTCATCACACTCGCACTTATATTCAATCAAATCTCAAGCAAATCCCAAGTGATTTGCTCGAATTTTTGGCATCCGTGTCTGCCAAATTCAAGTTGCGAATGATCAGAATCCAATTTCTGAGTTATTGCAATTTGGTCCCCAAAGTTTTCTAATTATGCTCGATTCAGTCCCTACCTTTCGATTTCATCCTTGAAATTCTGTCTATTTCTATTTAGGCCCTTCAAGGTTTTAATTGCATCAAATGGGTCCTTCGATCCTTTTAATTTGATACCCAAATTGTCTGTATTTTTCAATCAAGTCCCTTTATTATTGAAATTACATGAATACCCCTAAATTAGAGGTATTACAGTTTTATCCCCTTAAAAAAAATTCGGTCCCCAAATTTAAAATATAAGAGTAACAGCTAATCTTATGCCTCGAACAGATAGGTGTACTTTTGCACACCTCATTTTTCCTTGATTCATTTGCTTTCAAATATCTCTGCACATATCATCTTACATTTTCAATTCAACATAGTCACATGTGCCTCTATGCTTAGTATTAACTAGAATCCATACTAAACCCCAAATTTCAAAAGCTAAGGTGGTTTGTTGGTACAAGTTTTATTACCTATTACACGCCTTAACTTAGTCTAACATTCAGATTTCTTTTTCACCTCGAGAAAAAACTTCACATTTAAAATCATCAGTTTCCCAAAAAAAAAAAAAAAAATCTCTCAACTTGGTTTCTATTTCTCATGGAGTTTAGAATTTCAATTAAACCTCAAATCAACTCACCATCTCAAAGGAATTCAAGATACAGAATCCAATATAGTGCTTATGTCTCGAATTCTTTCTCCCTAAAATAATCACTTTCCTGCTAATAGCATTTATATTAAACAATTATTTGCTATATCATAAAGTAAACTAATATTCTCTAATAGCAGGAATCAAATTAAGATCAAATATCAAGTTGAATAAATATCTAATAAAAAAAACTATGCTTCAACTCATGTAAAGGATAGCACTACAACATGATTTATAACAATATGGTATCTCCAATCATGAAAACATAATTATGAGTTTAATACCTGAAACAACCACTCCACACCTCAAGTTAAAATAAAAATTTACAAGTAGTCATCTAAATTGAGTACTCAAAACTCGTTAAATATACAAAACACCTAATGATTATAATGACCACAATTCATTAGTCTCCAGAAGATAGAATTCATCCCAATTTGTAAGAGAATCATTTCACATTGTCCTTAGTCTCTTCATTGTGTTTCCTGAATATTTCACCTTACTCATAATATTGTTTAACACTTTAGGAATTATGCTATTAAAATCCCCTGATCTCTTAAAATGCTCAAAACCTCTCCAAATACTGAGTAATTCCCACATCCGTAATTTATAAACTAAATAAACTAGAATAATGCATACCAACTCTTAATATCTTTTTGGCGTACAGGATCACACTCTAAACAATTTCACTAATAAACTTATAACTTACCAACTTGTTCTTTGAATTTCAAAAAATTTCTTATTACTTTATGAGCCAAAACCTACAAAAGCTCAACTAAGATCAAACGAGTTGATTAAACTACCTTTACTTTCAAACAGTTCAAATGTTACCCCTCCATAATCATCAGAAATTTATAAAGTGCTCCAAGCATCTAAAATATTTACTTCCAATCCTTAAAGGCTTATCAATGCACTAATCAATCACCTAAGTTAAGCTTGGCCCTAATATTATTCGATAATAGCCTAATCTCTTACATATTATATCATATTACTCTCAAAAATCGATATGGAAAAGGAGATTACAATCTCCCTAACTTAAACACTTAACATTTTCGTCAAGTTAGAAATTTATATTTGTTTCCAAACAGAACAAGTTCGAAGATCGTTTTACTCTGATACCATCTTTGTCACAACCCAGAAAATAGAGTCATGACCGGCACAAAAGTTAAAATAAATTTCAACCCCACAAACCCTACATATAATTGAACATATTTCTGAACCAAAGTCTCATATACAATCAAAAATAAAATTGTGCCCAAAATCTCAACTAAACTATCAATATACCCACAGGAATCTGTCTGTAGTCAAATAAAGTTATTTATGAAATTTAGAAATACAAATTTGATAAAACTGAAAAAACTAACATTTTCAACTAAGAATAAAAATAATAGAAATAAAGAGACTCTTTTTAAGTAGCGGAATCCAACTAAGTACCAAGCTCTGTATCTGGAAAAAAAAAAGTAAAGGTGAGTCTACAAATCTAGTAAATAATAACATGCAATTACGAGAATAAAGAACATATATAATATTTAAGATCAAAACATTTTGTCATTTAACAAATCACTTACATTTTTTGGAAAGCTTATCATATAACAAATCATTTATAGATATCATAAATCTTTTAATATAACAAATTATTTTCATATATCAGAAAAACATTTTCGTATAACAAATCATTCACAAATATCAAAATCTTTCCAATATAACAAATCATTTTTATATATCAGAAATCAAATTTTAAACTCAAACATTTCCATAATTTAGAGAGTTCGTAATTTAAAACGCAACATATATCGGGAAATAAGACGGCGACACACAGTTAGCTAGTAAATAGGGCGGTGACACACAGTTAGCTGATAAATAGAACAGCAACGGACAGTTAGCTAATAAACAGGACGACGACACACAGTCAACTAGAAATTAGGATGGCAACATATTAGTCTACCCAGATAATAGGATGGCAATATATCAGTCTACCTAAATAATAGGATGGCAAACATATCAGTTTATCTAGATAATAAGACGACAGCATATCAACCATACTGACAAACAAAAATCAGAAAGTTTAACACCATCACCCCTGCTAAATGAAGATCCGTACAGGGTACAAATCAGTCTAACACTGATAAATAGAAATCAGAAAGTTTAGCACTATTACACCTACTAGATAGTGACCCGTACAAGGTGCTAATCAGTGTAACGCATACTGCCGTTAACTGCAATGTTTTAAATTTCAAAATTCCCTTAAAAATAGTTTCCAGAATTAATAGAATAATTTAACATACTTTCCATTTTTCAGAATAAACAAAAATCATTTAATAGAATCTTTTAGAATCAAACAAGTATAGTTTAACCAAATTTTCCATATACAAAGTCAAACATAATTAACAGATATTTTGTTCCAAACAATTTTAGATTTTTCATACATGTCCCTTATTTCACTTTTAAAACAGAATTTAATCAAATTTTCATAAAATCAGATATATCATATAAAATCAAATTTAATCATATTTTTAAAAACCAGATATATCATATCAAATCAAATTTTATAACAAATATGAAAAATTGAAAATGCTCATAAATACATGCTATTACTCACTGAAATGACGAAACTAAAAAATCTAATCTCTGACAACATGAGCTCAACAAGAATCGTACAAGTAAATTTAAAATCATAAAATAACAAAATATCTCAATTTATGTCTCTAATATCCAAGAATCGCATAAATAAAATTTCTTAATTAAAACCCTAATTAAAAATTCTAGATTTCTGTGCCCAAACTCATACTAAGGCCACTAAAATCTCGAACCAATCAAATAAGTCATAAATTGAGTGCCAAAGTCATGAACAAATCTTATAAAACATAAAAACTAATTCATTTTATCCAAATTATCATTTAATATGCTGAACTGGTCATGAACCGGCCAATAGAAAACTGAACCAACCATGAACTAGTATTTAAATTACTGAACCAACAATATATCATGTTCTACTTCCCTGAATCGACCCTGAACCAGAATAAGAGATACTGAACCAGTCTTAAAAGTTATTGAACTGGCCTTATATATGTTATTCCTATGAACTGAGCTTAAAACGATGTTGTTTTTCCTAAACCGACCTTAAGCCAATTAGTTCAATCATTTGCCTAAATTACTGTGCTTTGAACCAAAAGAAAACCGATCGGAATCAATGTGAACCAGCCTTTTTTTTCCCATTTTTCTACTTAGTTATTTGTTTCTTTTTAATTATCTCTAATCCGGATCCTGGATCCGGTTTTTACCTAACTGATTCACCCAGCCCAAGTTCCATGTTACTAATCAACCAGGGCCAACCCATTGGCCCAAACCAAATCTGCCAGCCCGTAGGCCTAATCCAGCCCAAATAGACCCCCAAAGTCATTTGCTAGACCCGGAACCTTTCCAGGTCTTTTCTTCCTTACCTGCCTAACTCAAATGAACCTTTGAATCATATAAACTATGTACTTGAACAAAGCTCGAAAAAATTGATTAATGATTCACGTAAAGCTTGGGGAGACGACAATTGGAATGGTGACTCTAGCTTACTACAACGATAGTGCAAAGAATAATCCAATCAATTGGTGGCTAATCAAGCTAACTTCTGATTTTTTTTTTTCTCTCTGCCAACTACGCCGGAGTGAGACTAAGAAATTTCTTTAATTCGTGCAACAATCTACTGAAATTGATTTGGGGTTTCTCTTTACTCATCACACTCGCACCTATATTCAATCAAATCTCAAGCAAATCCCAAGTGATTTGCTCAAATTTTTGGCACCCATGTCTGCTAGATTTGGGTTACGGATGATCAAAATCCAATTTCTGATTTATTGCAATTTGATCTCCAGAGTTTTCTAATTATGCTCGATTCGGTCCCTACCTTTCGATTTCATCCTTGAAATATCTGCTTATTTCTATTCGAACCTTTCAGGTTTATAATTTCATCAAATGGGTCCTTCGACCCTTTTAATTTGATACCCAAATCATCTGTATCTTTCAATTAAGTCCCTTTATTATTGAAATTACATAAATACCCCTAAATTAGGGGTATCACAAGAAATGATTTATTTTCCAATGACATGTCAAACTGAAAATCTACTTATGTAAAAATTTATTAGTCAAGTTTAAAATTGTCTAAAGACTTAAATTTGCAACCAAAATAATAAATTATATATTTTTGAAAAGGCTGTAACATCTACTTTCATTTAAAGTTAGATATGTATAAAATTAATGTTTATATTTTAAGATATAACCAAAATATTATGATATGCTCATTCTATCTACTCATAACATAACTTGATAGAATGACCCACTTAAAAAAATTGTATCCACATAAATATAAGTGTAATATATATATATATATATATATACTTACTTAAAACTTAGCATGTCTATTCTACAAATAAAATAAATTTAGAATTTTATTAGCGCTATAAAGCATATTTACTATTTAAAGCTCATATGTACAAATTTCAACAATTAATTTTTCAAAATATAATATATAATATTGATATAAAAAACTGTTTTACTATAAAAGAGTACATGAGTCAAATTACACATGCAAATAAAACTATTTGAGTCTAATTTTATATAAAATTGACATTGTTATGTTTGAAATATTACATAATAAGATATAATTAATTTATTATATGTATGTCTAATTTAATAGTTTCACTATCTACCACAATATATAATGTATATAGCCAAATATTAGATTCAATAATATAAATTGTCTATGCCTAACAATATGAACTATCTATTATAAATATATATATAATTTTAATTTATTTTATCATTATCAATATCAATATGAAATCTTGAGAATAACAAAAAAAACTATTTTTCCTCAAAATTTATTTAAATAACATTCAACCTAATTCTTATCATAGAAATATTTACTCATTTTGACTATATGAATTTACAAGTCAAGGCATAGATTGAGCTATTTTTGAGTGATGCTCTCATTTATTTAAAAGAGTTACTCGTGTAATCTTTTTACTGGAGGATGGATTTGTTTATAAAAAACACCTTAGATTTAAAACAAACCACGACAGAAATTACTTCAATTTTTATTTGACAATGTAATTTGAATTGCCTCCATTTAACAATTTTCTCTCTTGTTAACTTAATTTTCCAGGGAATATTTGGAAAATGAAAAGATTTTCATTATAGTTCTTCATTTTAAGCAAATTCAAAAAGCAAAAAAAAACAAGCAATATAGTGGAGCTTGGCCACTTACATACCAAGACCTCAACAGGGTTAAATTCTTTTCAACTGACTTGATCGCCACTTTTCTCCCAGCTGGCACCGTCCCTACACCTTTAGCTAAAGCTGAGGAATATAGATCATGACACACCATAAAAGACAAAAACTTTATTTATGTTCGGAAGCAAGTCTATTTCTTTTTTGTAAAGTCCCGTTGCAGTTATAGATTACATTTTGATAGGCTTTCCATCTATCCAATCTTCTTCAATTCTTCTCTTTCAAGTAGGCATACCTGACAGGTAGACACTAGGTTTGAAGTGATGGAACATTGACAAACTTCCGCCTAATTTCATTTTTCTTTGGTTGATTAATTATAGATAATCTTTGATTTTTCACTAACAAGTTTCCCTCCTTTCTTAGAATAAAAAGAAAATAACACTTACAGATTGCGCTTTCCTTCAGGATAAAAAGAGACAAAGCACCTGACTAGACATTACAACGATATTCTTCTCAATAGTTTTACTTTTCCAACTTATGAAAATTTTTAGAACTAATATTTGTATTCAAGTTTGCAAGGAATCTCTTGTATTGGGTTAATTTTCTATTTCACTTTTCTTTTTTTGACTTCTTTAGCTACAAGATGAACCACTGTAGCCGTAAGTTGCGCCCGTGTCCATTGCTGGAAAAACAACCACGCTGCCAGTGCCCACAGCAAAATGCCTGTTGTTGTAACCCCCAATTTTGCCCTGGGTGGCAAATGACCAAAGTGCCCCTAGAACCCTAAGTGAGCTTTAGCTCGTTCAGAAGTGTGAGCAAGGATTTAAAGTTCCCTCCTTTCAGCTTCCTATCATTGGCAGGTCTCAACATTACAAGCATGAAATCAAGTAATAATCATCAACCTTCCAATTCCACAGCACATACTATTAGATCAGTCAAATAACTTCTTCATGGAGCCACCTAGATTAATATTTTTTTTTCTCAAACAAATAGATTAAACACAAGAAAGGAGGCTTGGAATACACCCTTCCAAGAGAAATTTATGAAAGGAGACATTTATCAAGAAAATGTTGTAAATTCTTTTTTCTTTTTTTTTATAAGGAACATGTAGAAAATTGTAATAAAGAACTCCCATTAGAGGGATTCAAACGTAAATGTAATGTAAGTGGCTAGATTCATCACCTATCTGGGCATGGAAAAGAATCCTCTCACAGGGACTGAAAATACAATGTGAATGAAATGTGACATGATGAATTTGTCAAATTAAAATGACTTGAGGTCAGTTTGGAAATATTAATAAGACAAAGGGCACATGGTGTAAAAGGATGAAAATATTTAAGGCAAAAATTTAAATAAAAGATAGATATGATCGAAAGAGATAAAAAATTGGGGCAATTTGTAAATAAAAATGCAAGGATAAAATTGAACGAAATGAAAGTTATTGGGACAATTTTCTAAATAAAAATGGCAAGGGTGTAATTGAAAGAAATCTAATATCCATGCCTTCCTATGACAGCAGGTCCCAACATCACAAGGGTGAATTCTTCCAATTTTACTGCACAAACATCTAACTAAATCACAGATTATTTCTTTATGGCACAACCTAAGTGACTTTTTTGCCTTTTCATTTTTTTTCTCCCTATAATACAAAGTATAAACATGATAACGAAATTTTGGCAAAACTCCTCTTGAAGGGGAATATATGAAAAAGCCCATTTATCAGGAAAAAAGTTCTCAAGTGATCATTTGTTTCATTGTTTGACAAAAAATGTATCAGACACAGAAGACAAGATGAAATCAAAATATTTTTCTTCCTCGCCAATTTATTCTATTATACTTGGAGATTGTTTCCAAGATATATGAAGATTCAGTCCCAGCAGTAACATATTTAAAATAATAATAATAATAATAATAATAATAATAATAATAATGCATGAGTCTTATTGCAATATAAATTTCAATCAATTGTCAAAAATCAACCTGAGCTTGTCCTTACCTCCATAACCATCACACTGAATAAATAATAGTTTATACTTTGGCCCGATGATTCCAATCCATGGGTACTGCCTGTGACCATGCTCTTTCTTTGGCTTGTCCCCACATCACAGTATAAAATCCAATAGCTATTATAATTGCCCCAATTACACTGCATAGGCATTAAACAAATAAGAACATGATTATGTCTTCTCCTTGTCCTTCAAAGGTTAGTAGTAGAGGCAAGAAAATTTTCATTTGCATCTTAGCCATATCCAGTCCCGTATACTGATGAAAAGCAAAGTAGAATATATACATCAAGTCGGACAGTCATAGGTAGGAGCAATCCAAATTGTCATGAGTAGGACCAATCCAAATTGTAAGTACTTCCTAAATGTATTGCAATATATCTGCAAGTCTATGGCCATTGAGACTGAGTTGATGACTAGCAACTGTTCTTACAACTGAGATTTTGTTTCCTTACCTTTTCTACCTTTAGTCCTTTTCAATTAACAATAATTTTAGAGAAGTTGATACCAATATATTTTGTGACTGAAACAATATATGAATAGTGAAGGGGTAACAGTTACCTCCCAAGATGAAGTTCATCATCAAGGAATATCATTCCTGCAACCACTGCAACCACCATGCCCAGGGGCTTAAACATGGCAACAAAGAGGGGACCCTTCTCATGCAAGCACCATGTAACGACATTGTAGCGAACTACAATCCCAAATATGGCCTAAACAAAACTAAATCAGTATACACAACTAACAAGAAGTATAGAAAATAATTCAAGCTGAACATGTTAGAGAACCAGTCAAAATTTACATGTTTGCATAAAACTAACTAGTAATACACAACACGTATAAAAAGCACAAAAAATAAGGAAAAGTATACTAACTAGTAACACACAACACGTATAAAAAGCACAAACACAAGGAAAAGCATAGCTACTTGATGCTCCATAGATTGGGGGTGGCATAAGAAGCACAACCAGAGCTGTCAATCCCATTTGATTTGCCACTACAATCTAAAATCTAATAAATGAAGCGCATTATTGCTGCCATCAGAAAAACAACCAGAGAAGAAAAGGACAAAAATGGCTGCACAGCCCCAATTCCTGCTTATTGACGCAACTAAGCATTTGCCAACTAAATGGGGTTAGATACATGGGTCTTATGTCATGCTACGTTTTCAGCTCAACTCAATTCAACTAAGCATTTGCCAACTAAATGGAGTTGGCTACATGAGTCTTATGTCTCCATTGTACTCCATTGGATGTCATATCTTCTGTTAAATTAATAACTCAAATCTTCCTTCTCTCATCTCGTGCTAATTTTGGTCCACCCTGTCTTGCATTATCCTCTAGATGGGTGTCACCTTTTAACTGAAGCATTTCAAGGTTTCCTAGCCATCTTGAAGTATTTTCTCTTATTTTGTACTCAGAGTAATCCATTCCAGAAGCATTCTTTCACTTTCAGTAATCTGCCCTTGATTCTTTCAGTTATATCCATACCATCTTCTCCGTCCATGTATAAAATTAATATCATGTATGGAAACTACTCAAAATCTCAAGCCTGCAGTATTTCTAGTCCTTCAAATCTAGCTATTCCTTTGTTAGCACATTTTTCTTTTAATTAAAGTTTCACTTCATAACACCTGTTTTGGTTTTATTTACCCTCTTGATTAGAAGGTCTCTCTCCACACAGTTCTAACTTATTTATCACTCCCACATTAGTTTCATCTGCTGTGACAATATAAACTGCAATTAACATGGCGCCATGGGATTCTGGCTTTCAAAATGTTATGTTAATTCATTTTTTTATCATAATTAAACAAAAGGCTAAGGGCTGAGTTCTGATCCTTGATGTTAACCAACAACAACTAGGAAGATAACTAGTTTCCCACATAGCAATTCGCACTAATGTCGTAGTCCCATACATCATTTATAATCTATAACAATTTGCTATGCATTTCTTCTCCAAAGCTCAATTAAGAGTAAATCATCATGGTCCCACACATGAAATTTCATGATCTATACCAATTTGTAACGTATTTCTTCTCCAAAGCTCGCAAGTTAGATTTCTAAGGACTCTTTCATATGATTCCCCAAATCAATAGAAACCTTGTGAAGATAGCATTTTACATTTACATTGAAGAAAAAATAAATTCATCTGCCAGAGGAGAGGAAAACAGCAACAGCACCCCAACCCCCAACTAATGGAGGCATGGGTGCAGAACTTTTTCTACATTAGATCCAATCAAAAATAATGTCAGTGTGGATAACCAAATCCATATCAATAGTAGACATCTCTAAAATGTGGATATAATCTGCCACTCAAACTTCAGAGTTTACAACAATCCTTAACAATACTAAAAAATGTCACTTTGTTAGCTTGTAATTTCACAAGTATCATAATACAATCTGCCCTATGTCATCACCAAGAAGAAACATTACAAGGTTCAAACAACCCCCACCAATTTTTATTATCTCCTGGTTCAGCATCAAAGAAAACTTTATCTCCCAAAAGTCCCACATCACTGTGCCAGAAATTATTTATTGTGAAGCCCCATAACCATTTGCCTGAGAGAGTTCTATCAAAAATCCTGTATCCCAACTTAACAACCATCCAAGAATCCTGTTAGTTATGAAAAGTTTTTTTTTGTGAACACAAAAAATATAAAAATATAAACACTATCAAGATTTGACATAATCATAATACAAATTAACATATTTGTGTTCAAAACCAAATGAAAGAATCAAACATATAGTTTCCTTACTGAATACACAATAGCAATCATTCCAATTCCAGGGCGCAATGTCCAAGCACTTGGACTCCTCTCCATGATGGAAGAGACAATTGCAGATTGCATGGTTCCAAACAATATGAAGAAAAACACTACAGTCACCTTTTCTGGGTATTGCTTCACAGTAGCTGCCTGGAAGAGAAATTTATCAGCAAATCTGGAATCCAAGCACTCATAATCATCGAAAGCACATACATTGCTACAATTTTCACAAGAAAAAATGTGTTGTATAATGAAAATTAATAAAAAGAAAGTGACAAAAAATAATAGGCTAAATGTAAGGACACATTTCAAGACTATTTAAGGGATTCCATTGCCACAGTGCAGAACAAAAGTTCTAAATATGGATCAAGTCAGAAGAGTCTCCTATCCCAGATCAGAAGAAAAATTCTCAAAAGGGGATAAAAATACTTGTTTACACTAAATGGAACGTTAATCTCACCCTTCCCCATAGAGAGAATGTGTGTATCGTTACCAACTTAGGTGTTTAAAATCCTTCACCTCGATGATTTGCCACTGGCCAGAGGTTGCTACAACTCATGCCTTAAACAAACAAATTTATCACAATTATAAATAGTGTTAAAGGCCGAGAATAGTCCAAGTTTCATCAAGGCTCAATAGGTGTGCCTTGCTTGTATAAAGGCTTGGCTTCTTAGCTTGAGTTGAAATTTCACAAACACTCAACACTTCAACTAATAACAAATATGGAGAGAAGAGCCTAACATGATGCAATGGACTTGAGGGATGAGAAAAGCCATTGATTTATTGAAGTGATAATCGGTTGGAGTGTTTATCCAATGAAGAACAGAACAAGAAGAGATAACCTGAGGGAAAAAAAAAAAAAAAAAAAAAAAAAAAAAAGAGCTTCGCACTCAACCTTCGATAGAAAATGGATATTCAATTTCATAGAATGAGAAAGGAATAATTAATGGGATTTAAGAAAATCAAGGATTTTTAGGGGAAGCTTCTATATTAATTGGAGTTTAAAAATTAAGTGGAAGAATTTTAGGAGATAATTTGGTTAAAAAGTTAGTTGAAGTTCATCACTTAATAGTATGTGTTGAATTATTAACTACCATCTCATCTAAAAACTTAAAACTCATAGAGAGAGAAGCATAGTTGTCAAGAGCGTGAAGCGTAGCAAAGCACAAAGGCCTCTTAGAGCTATAGCATATATTGCGTGCTCTATTGAAATAAGCACTACATGAATATATTTCTAATATATACCAAAAAAAACATGGATGATGACTAAATATATGCAACAAGCCAAAGTGTAAATATATATCAAACAAATTCATGCTTAAATATCAAGGAAACAAAGCACATTATCGAAAAAATGGTCCAAAACTAAGCAAACCAGACTCCAAAATACTTCCCAATTCTATTCCTCATCATTCAAATCTTCATTATCAAGGTTGATGCTACCATCCCTTATCATCACTAGGAGAATTAAAGCATTCATTGTCCTTCTCCTCTTCTTCTTCTGTATCACTAGTCATTCTTACCGCAACATCAAATTTTGCAAGCAGAAAAGCACGAATTTGAGTACAATCAGACTCCACAACAATCATTTTAGTTCAAGTAACAGCAGTAGGAGGGAGAAAAAGCAGAGGAAGAAGGCCACAAAAAAACAGATGAGGAAGAGAAAATATAGCAGCTTAAAAGAGGGGGAAAAATATGCAGTAAACCTAGCCAGACTAGAGAGAGGGAAAAAAAAAGCAAGAAGAGAGAGAGAGAGAAGTATTCATTAGAAGAGAAGGAACCATATCTGCAGAAAAGCCAGAAAAAAGAAAAAGAAGAGGAGAAGCGTAGAGAGAAGACGAAGCCATCTTACCTGGGCTACAACTTGCAAAACTTGTGATTGGCTGTGAGATGTGAGAGCCAAAAGTGGACTGCAAGCACCTTACGATTTGCAACTAGGTTGTGAGATGCAAGAGCCAACTTCACTGGGTTGGTTAGAAGCCGACTGCTAGGAGACGGGAATGAGGAACAAAGGTGGGGAAGGTTTTGCAAGCTCATTTGCTTTACATAATAGTGTGCTATGGCACGCTATGCTATTGCCCTAAAACGCAAATAGTGCGCCATAGTGTGCACTATAGTGAAGTCTAACTTGCATAATGCATTGATGCACAAAAGGATGCACAAAGATGCGCTTTTAACAACTATGGAGAGGAGTTACTTAGAGCATGGCCAAACTTTATGATAACAACATGGTCAACACATGGAAGTTTTAAACTTCCGGGCAGGAAGACTTGAACATAGAATTTTCGCCTGTTTTGATACCATGTTAAACTACCATCTCTTCTGAAAGTTTAACTTTGTAGAGAGAGGAGTAACTTAATTATATATTACTTAAAGGTGTGCAACAACTATATAATGAATTTTATTCATGAATATAACATTTAGCCTTCATCATCTAAGAAAAGAAAAATATAAACAATCACTCCATTCATCATATCAAAATATATTAATAACTATACATGCACATACATGTGCAGGTGATCAACATTAACATTCCTCATCAAATTGCAATCCCAAAAGGCATTCCATCTAAGCCTACCCTCATGATACTACTTACCAGTAAAATCATTATACATGTAGTCTTACCCCTACCCTTTAACACAGCTACCCCATGTCTGGTAACTTCGCATCAGATTATATCGCTTCAACTAGATGGCATGTGGAATAGCATCATTTTTAGTCTTATGGTGTTACCCTATAATGCATTACAGCTAAGTGGCATATAGTAGTGTCTTTTAGGTTGATATATCAGATCCATGAATGAAATTGCAAAATAAGTATCGGGCTAAGAGCCATAGTAGCATCTTCTTGCATAAATGCTAAGAGACAAGATTGGGCGCGCAGAGAGACAGAGAGACAGAGGCAGTGCACAGAAATTGAAAATTGAAACTTATAGAGGCTTTCTAGAAAGGATATCATCTGGAATGACTGAAGAAAGAAAGAAAGAAAGAAAGAAAGAAAGAAAGAAAATGCAGGAAGACCATCCATTATAAGGGCAAAGAACAGATTCCAGCAGATTATTGAACAGATGACACTGAGCCATAGACCAATTGCAAGAGATTTGCTTAAATGCATAGAAACATCAGAGATTAGCATTACCATCAGTCACAAGAACGGCTGCTCAACCCCTATAGCCTGAGCCTATGGAATTGTAGATATGTATAAAGAAAGACGGGGGAGAGGAATGCTATCTGATATATCAATCCAAAAGTATTTATTCAAACAAGAGCATTTTTGAAGTTTATGAGTGCCCTATATATCCATTGAAAAAAATAAATGAGTTGTGCATGTTTCCGTTAGCAAGGAAAGAGGCATGCAAAATGTGAAAGATTATCGTGATCATGTGCATTCTGCATTGAGAGAGAGAGAGAGAGAGAGAGAGAGAGAGAGACTACAGCGATAGTAGATATGCATTTTGGTCAGTGAAACTATTTTTTCTCCCTTTTAACACTCCCATGAAAATGGGACAATGACAATTTGCATGGTCATCTTGTCCACCTAGGAAGCACTTTTTTTTTTTTTGGGTGACGTATCTGTGTTTAACTCTTATAGACACAGCAAGATGCATCAAGCACACCACGTGGCATGTCTTTAATCTTGAGCACACAATCCAGCATAAGGACACACCTATCTTAGTACATAAGACACCCATGTCTCTAAAAGATTTACCTAGCATTGATCATTTTGCAAGAAGATTTTGAAGTTAAAAAAATATATGATATGTATTTAAGCAATAAAAGAATGAAAAAGTTGTTCCAAATTCATAGTAGTTTTTGGTCTATGCCAAGTGTTGTTTTAAGCATTAAAGAGAGTATAATTTTTAAGTGTTTATGTTATTTTGTAATCATTTTATGAATGTTCCAAGTTATAATTATAATAAAAATCAAAAGATTTCTATATTTTGATTGTGTCCATATCATTACGGTATTCTAACTTTTCCAAAAAGTTCACATTTTGGGGTGTGTGTGTGTGTGTGTGTGTCAAACAATGTTTGTGTGTCCATGCTTCTTGTCCACAATGAAATGAATTATGTTACTATGAAGTAGCCTTTTAGATGATTAACAAAAAGAAAAGCAAAGAAAAAAAGTCTCTCAATCCTTGGAGAAACTCTAGAGTTCATATATTATCAAACTCTCCATTCATTGATACTTAAGGCTAATCAATCCATAGATAACCCAGTTCATACCAAATCTAACAAGAACAGTAAATATTATAACCTTCAACATTAAAGAAAAATACAATTACTATAATAATAAATTAAATAAAATAGCAAAAATCTAAAAATATTATCAATACAGCTTTTCATTCTCCATCATTAACTAGCACTTATTTTACTGATGAGATATCTCACTATCAAACACAGTATATAAATGTTGAACCCAAATAAAGTTGCAGTTCCAATAAAAATTAAGTTAGACTGATGCTGGAGCCATTGCATCAAAGATAGGAACAAATTTCAGAGAGGAAGGGTATAATAGGAGTTCAGATGTCTTTCAAGAGGAACATACTGAAGCAAACGATGATATATTAGGACAACATTCAGGTCTCAACAAAAGATGAAGATGAGCATGAGCCACTTGTTGGTGTCAAAAGGATTGAGGAAGTTGAGACCAGAAGTGAGATTTTGGAAAATACTCATCAATCAAGGAGAGAGAGAGAGAGAAAAAAAAAAAAAAAAAAAAAAAAAGAAAAACAAGAAGAAGAAGAAGAAGGACATTGAAGCACAGAAGCAACATGTTGAATTAAAGATTTTTAAGGCCGTCATATCATTCAATTTTGTCATCCACAAGTTCACAACAGCAGAAACAGAGAATAATTTCAATCATTTATTACATTTAGCCATGCGAGTGAAGAATTTTCAAATCTTGTGGAAAAATGATATAGACTAAGTCACTATATCTGAAGCTTTTAGATATTCCATATTGATATTAATTTATTTGCTCTTTTCATATTTTAGTTCATTTAGTGATCTTAGAAGTTTAGAATAAGGAGAATACTCAGTAGACGAGGAAGAGAATATCATCATGATTCTCTTCCTTTATTTGTTTATATAACTAAGTTACTTCAATCATTGATTAATCCAAAATATAAGACTTCAAGTTCAAATTTTTCTATTTGTATTCGAATTTTTTGTTTGTTTGTATGCATGAATCTTCCTTTTCTTCCCTTTTTTCCACACCATTTTTAGTACATCATTGGCATTTGATTTGTTGACATAATAAAGTACATAAAAATGAGACCTTCAATTTTTCATTGAAAATTTGCATGTCTCAATGTACTTTGTCCTGCAATTACAAATTAGGCTTGCAATTAATATACTGATGTAACACAATCTGCAATAGGTAACATGATCTTTATCATTACTTGCTACTTGCAAATACAAATCTTTGACGTGTGTTTGTATACACATAAAGGATCCAGTGAAAACTTTTGCTCATCAAAATGATAGATACAAACCTATGAAACTTATCTAGTAGTCATGTCTACAAACCTGAACATATATAAAATTAAATCTCCCTCATTGTGCATATCTTTTAATATTTTCTCCCAAGGGATATTCTTCATCTTCTCCTGACCGGCCTTTTTGGTTAAATTTTTGGGTTTATATTTACAAAATCAATAAATGTTATCACTATTTACAGTGGTAAAAATTTGATATATGAATAACAAAACTAACTAATGTCATGATGTAGAATAAAAATGCTCATTACCAGAATTCCTGTATCATTTGCTATCATTATTATAAGTTCACACAATTTATATTATTGAATAACAATTTTAAGAAATTACCAATAAAACCTTGATACATGAGATGAAAAAGCTATATACAAACATATAGCTGCTTCACTTGCCTGGTTTGAAGTGTCTTACTAAACTGAAAATACTCGAGTTAAAGAAAGTGGTCATTTTTCCTCTTTGGATTGTTCAGTAAAACTTAGTAGAGTTCAAATTATCCCCAACTATTAGGACAAAGGAAATATTGCTATAACACATCAGTAAGCAGAGAAACTTTCAAAAAGTTTCAGTCCCACTATCACATTCCCCAACACACCCTTTGCCATTCCTGCAAAGCATACGCATAATGTTGACTTGGAAACGTGGGACAGAGCTCTAAGTATCACATTTATTTTCAGTCTATAATATCACTTCACATGTCCCCTAAAGAGATAAAGAGATCAAGATAAAACAATGCAAGGCTGGTATGTGTCATTAAAAAGCTGCACTCCATAACACGAAGTTGTACAGCCACCCTAAGGCATAATTGAGGAAGAATAAATAAAAGAAAAGAAAAGAAAAATCTCCATACAATTTTACCTGCAAAATGGTCCAAGTAGCAGCAGAGCAGAAACTAATGGCAAACAGAAGGCCTCCAAGAGCCCAATTCGATGTCTGGGGCATATGATCCTGAGAATGTAAACTAGAATGTGACGCACCAATGATTTCTGGGCCTTTATAAAGAGTCACCACAAATGCCCCAGATACTGCCACTAAAGTGCCCAGAGATTTTGCTATACTGCTTGAGGTTCCGATGTCTATCTTCTCCATCCTACATGCAGGTTTAAAAATTTATAGGAAAAATTGCAGTGAACTAACTGACATGACCGTTCAACATATATAGCTTGAATACATGCACTGATGACATGTATGCATGTTAGTGTTACAAATACATACATAAAAGAACCTAAAGTTACCAACTAATTTTAATGATCTGTAAATATATTCTCCATATAATTAAAGAGAAATACTACCGTTAACCAAGTCCTGCGTGTCATACCCAGTAGATATGGCAATGACGAAAGTAAAAACGGGCACAAGGTTGGCCATAGCAGCAGCCAGAGCTGGAGAGCTGTACTTGAGCCCCACGTACCCAAACATTAACAAACCTCTTCTGCAACAATATTACATTACAGGTGATCTCATTTATCGCCAATTAATACCAAACAAAAAAAGAAAAATTATTAGAGTAATAGGATCCATTTCCATGGAAAACCGGGACGTGACATCTTCGGTTCGTATTCTTACCCGAACAAGCCAAGGAGGAAAAATCTAAAGAGGAGGGTCAACGTAAGAGGAGGACGCTTCTTTCTGCTCCACATGCATAAGGAGATAAGAACTTAAAAAAACAAAACAATATAATGAAGAAAATGGGGAAAAAATAATGCGGAGAATTAAGAGTAGAGTGGAGTTGAAATGCATACAAGAAACCTGTAGGTACGGAACATGAAAAATGGGAAGAGGAGGAGGAGGCCAAGGGAATTGTAGTAAACAAGGTAGATGAAAGGACTCATCCCGAGGTTGAAGGCTGCTTTAGCGAACGTCACCATGCCCACCTCCCCCCACTCGACCATGACCATTGCTGCAAATGGTGCTGCTTCCTTCAGACCAGATCTCAAACCCCCAGCCATACTCTCCCTCTTGTGGGTAGAATAGGTGGAGGATTGGTTTCTTCAATTTTTTCGATTTGTGGGCCTATACGCTCTTTTGAGAATTGAGAGAGAAGAAAAGCAACCCCAAATCCGATTTGATTTAGTTTTGACGCTGCCTTCGTTCGCCTATGGACAGTCACAGGGGACTTGTATATGAATGAAGAAAGAGGGGTCAGCATCCGTTTGGAATTTCGATTGGGTCAAATGGCAACTCTGCTCCAGGAATAAAGGGGGGAAGCAAAACCCTGCCGTGTGCGACGTGGCGGCCCCCATTCAAATTTGACGCCTTTTTTTATAATACTAAAATAAGGCTAACCTACGAGTCAAAAAAAAAAAAAAACCTAACTGAACTAAAGTCCCCGACGATTTGGAGTTTTCAAAAATGCCCGCCATCGGGCACGGCTAGTGACTCTCCGAAGATTGAATCGGCCTAATTCAAGGGATGTAAAAGATTAAGCCTAGAGAATTGGGTTGAGATGATCAGAGGTAGTTTAGAATTAGACTTGGATGGGTTTGAGTTGTTGCATTGAGCTAGATTGGGCCATGGGGAAAACAGGCTAGTGGGCCACTTGGCTAGCCCAAAAGTAGCAGGATTGGGCCATGGCAAGCGGGCCTGCAGTCCAAAGTTCCAAAGCAAAGCACAGGATGGAGATACTGGGTTGGGGCAAGGGTGCAAAGCTGAATCAACAAAAGGCCACTTATGTCGAACCAACAATAGTGGGCTAAGTCCCTATCATGCAACCCTAGCTCGCCCTTTTGGGCTAACCTAGTTAGGCCAGTCTAGACTCAGCTAGAACTAGGTAGTGGGTAAGTGTTAGTGGGTCGAGTAAAAGTCCAAAATTTTTTGCCTTCATTAACTTGGGAACCAATATATTTTTCACCTGAAAATAGTAAGACTTCTTTGTTTTTCGATTCTTTATCAAAAATGTTGTGTTTCGGACTCTTTTTAACCTTGGCACACACATTCATAAGTCTCAAGAGCTTGGCCCATGCGTCTCACACTTTCCCACGTGCACACACTCCCCCATGTGCCCTAGGCCTCATGTCCACGCACTTGGTCTAGGTTTCATGTGCCGCACGTGCACATACTCCTTTCTGGTGCATCTGGATCCGCCACACACAAGCCTCACACATGAATTGGTGGCTCCTATGCATGAGCTTTTGTCATCCCTATCCTTGGGTCATGCGTGTCGTTCACACGTGTTGTCTTCCACCTCCTATTCCTTCTTCTCGTGTCTACAACTAGTTATCTTGATCTATAATCCCAAGCCCAATTGCCTAGACAACACTCTCATACAAATCAAACCCAGAACACAAACCACATACACACTCACATTGTGTATCGACAAGGAAGAAAGGGGGAAGAAGAATGAAAAAGATATGCAGAAAATTACAAAAGCCCTTATTGCTTCCAACCTTGCATTTTTAACATAAAAATTACAAGGAACACTTGGTTCTCTCTTTCTCTTCGATCGAGTCTCACCCTCTCTGTCTCTCAATTGGATGCTTTTGGAATGGTGAGGGATCAAATTTCTTTTAAAACACCGAGCCTCGCCCCTATTTATAATACATTGGGGCTTTAACAAATCCAACATAATCTACTCGAGGATTAAGCTTTATCTCCTATACAATCGGGATCCTTGTCTTACACTCAGTTCAGAAAGGAGATCTGTACAGAGTTCGAATTAGGGCCAGATTCAAGGGAATGAGCTATGAAAATTTAATCCCATTGGCTAAGGATGTTAATCAAAGGATTAGATAGGGATTTGCTTATATTTTGCTTAACATTCTTTAAGCTCTACAAAGGGGCTAGTATTCGACTATTTAAGGAAGCCCATCCACTTGAGAGACGAAGAGAGTGGATGAGGGATTTGAAATCCAAGTGTAAAAGGAAGTAGACTTGTGGATTAGGGCTTTTTTTTTTTGTAAATCTTTGGAAGGTTAATGAAAACGTCTAGAGAATTGGTTTCTCCCATAAACTCAGAGTGCCTCCTCCTTCTTTGTCCCTTTTTTTCCAAGTTTGATATACATTGCATGGGTGTGTATTGGTGTTTATCCATTCTGGGTTTGGGTGATTCAGGCAACAAACGAAAAGCTTGGTTTGCAAACTTATATCTCCAAGTCTAATGGCAAGCAACGATCAAAACAGGAACCTTCCCTGCTCACTAATTACCTGCGAGTCAAGCAAGCACATTATAGAAGCTACAAACACACACAAGCCAAGGACAAAGACGACAGGCCACATAATAGTCTTGGTGCATGTGACGCATGTCAACAAACAAGAGCAAAAGACATGTGAGGAAGAAGTATTGAGCATGTTGGGGTATGTGAGGGGGAGATTTGGGCCAAAACGTGATTTTTTTAGTGAGAAACAAAGAATTAAACGAGGTTTTCTATTTTTAAGAAGGCAGTAGGTCAATATCTAGATTATTTTAAATTGAAAAATTTTTGGACTTTTGTTAACTCAATGACAACAAGTTATGTGGTGTCAAATTAAGAAAAATAACTGGAAGAAATGGATAGACAACATTTGGGCACAATATTTTAAAAAACTCTCTTCTTTGTCGTCTAGAGGTCTAAACTTCTCGTTTTGACACTCATTTTTTAATATATTTGATATTAAGTTTTAATTTAATAGGATAATTTGAATGAGTTTTGATATATATGTAAAATTATAAGATTATAATGTCTAAACTTTTGTTAACTCAGTGACAACAAGTTATGTGGTGTCAAATTAAGAAAAATAACTGGAAGAAATGGATAGACAACATTTGGGCACAATATTTTAAAAAACTCTCTTCTTTATTGTCTAGAGGTCTAAACTTCTCGTTTTGACACTCATTTTTTTAATATATTTGACATTAAGTTTTAATTTAGTAGGATAATTTGAATGAGTTTTGATATATATGTAAGATTATAATGTATATCACAAAAGTTATGTATGTTTCAAGTATTTAGAGGAATTCATCTATTGAGTCAATTTCTAGTATTAAATATATTATTTTTTAGACGTGCTAGAAATTAAACATATTATTCTCTCTAAGAAGTCATGATAAATTTCCAAAAAAATGAAATTAAGAAGGGTATAACATCTTCGTGATGGGGTTGTTAGACTTGCGCTTACTCCTTTAGGGGGAAAAAAACAGTATGGCAGTCACATCCAAACTTCCTCTTTTGGATACCTAACACACTCCCTACATCCAAGCTAAATGTAAGAACCATTTTCATTATTTTTTTCCCCAAATCAAAACATTCCTTAGAGAGCCCAATAAGCCCTAGTGGTCCAAATGTCTATTATTGGTGTATAGATGCTCTCAAATGGTACTTTGGCCACCTTACACTACCAAATAGTTTTGCTGCAACAAATTGCACTTTAGATAACAAAATAAATATAACAAAGGTTAAATTTGTTATAAAAAAAAGGATTTATCACAACGAAAATTTTATTTTCTTACCAAAAAGTACATCTTTGGTAACAATTGAAAAAGTTTGTTACCTTTAATGTAATATTGTTATACAAAATTTTTTTCTTCAGTAACCAAACAGAAAATCATTGCATGAAGAAAAAATTTATTACAATTAATATTTACTGCCATTCACGAAGAAGTTTTTGTAATTTTTTTTTTTTTTGCGTTTTTGTAATAGTTAGAATTTATTTACAAATAAATAATTGTGTAACAAAATTTTTGTTACTAATTTTTCATGTCTTTAAAATTATTTTCCTCTAAAATGGTAGGATAAAAAATTTTTGTCACCAATTTTCCATGTCAATAAAAATTATGTCCCTCCAAAATTATTTCTCTACAAAACATTAAGATGACAAATTTTTTGTTATTAATTATGTGGCATAAATTATTAAGCTCAATAAATAATATTTAATTTGTTAATAAGTTATCTAACATAATTTGTTGAAAATCAACAATTCATTTTAACTCGAGATTGATTAAGACTTCATAAAATTAGTATAATTAATTTAGAATTCAAGTTAATTAATTAGATTAAAGTTCAATTGGTTTAATTAAACATGACTCTAGAGAAAAATTAAAATTGAACTTAAATTAATTATCAAACTGAACTTGGATAATTAGTTAAAATCAAAATCAATAATTAACTAAGGTTTAATAGATTATTGGAGTCCACTCAATTAAGTAAGTCAAACTTGAATCAGTTAATTAATTCTAAGGCAATTAAATTCATTGCACTCAACATAAAATTAATTAATTAATTTTTATGGTTCATTTTAAATTATTTAAGGCACAATATTTGATTTATCATCTAACTGAATTAATATAGTCCACTTAATTAGTTATTAGGTCCTAACCAAATATTAATTCCCAACTTTCCAATAAGTTAGACCAAATATATATCAAGTCCAATAAAAACTAAATAAGTAAACACTTTTAATCCACGAAAGTGTTAAAATAATAACAAAAATTTGGTTACAAGAAACCAAAGAGTTAGCCTAAGTGGTATAACACATGTATCTCTGATTAGTCTAGGCCTCCAATGTACTCAAAAAAAAAAAAAAAAAGATTTGGTTATGAAAAAATAAGTGTGTTTTTTGAAAATACTTGAATGTTATTCTAAAAGTAGTTACCAAAAACAAGCAAACTCCTTCTAAGTCTCATATATTATTAGATTCATTTACGACATTCAATACTAATTTACTTTTACTCCGAGTGTACATCCATTCAAAATGTACACCAAACATTCATTGAATGTACGAAGAACTTACACCATAAAATAGATTTCTTAGATATCTAAAGAATGTTATTAGGTGTGTTGCCTTACTAGGTTCCCACCCAACATTAAACCCTCCCTCCACACCACAGGTAGTTTCATATGAAGTGGTTCTCTCCTCTCGTGTGCCCCTTCATTGGCCGTGGAACTCACATAATAAAGGGTTGGTGGCTTCCAACGAAGTGTTCTTTTTCCTATTTGGTTTTATTTTTGTATTTGAAATTTGTTTTTCACTTTTAGAAAAAAATGGAAAATAAGTGTTGAATTTAAAAATCTATTTTTCTATTCATTTTTTCAAATTATGTTATGGCCTTATTTCCTATTTTGGTCAGATTTGAAATGAACTAGAATTAATAAATAGGATTGGCTTTGTTTATTAAATTTATTTATTATATACTATGTTATTATATATAATTATAATGATAGAAAATTATATTGACATAATTTTCATATCATTTTTTCTCTCCCTTGAAAGGGTAATATACAGGTACTCAGTTTGACCTTTTTCTTTATCTCTGCATGAATTGTATGTTTGTAATAGTAGGGACAAAATTATATATATATATATATATATAAGTATCTAAATAGAATTGAAATAATAAAAAAATCAAATTGTTGGAAGCTGAAAATTATGAAATTATAGATAGAAGAGATAGAGAAGAAAGACAAACATTTATGTGGTTTGGCATAACTAGACTACATTTAGGGAATATAATAATTATATTATTATAATGTTGAGCTCTCTCTCTCACTCTCAATAAATATATATGTCATAGGTGTATTTATAATCATTTTGAAAATTAGGATAAACTCTCTATTTGTCCATATCTTTACTCTAAATATTTTTTATACTCTTATCTTTAATAAAAAAAGATAATATTTCTTAATAGCCTTCCTTAAATTCATATCTTTTTAGAAATTGTTTAGGAAAAATCTAGGGAGAAACTAAAGATCGTCTATTGTACTCATGACTTCAACTCTTCCCATCTCCGTGTCTTTCTCTGTATCTTCATCAACCGGTCGCCTATTGCTACATGACGCCACCATTCTTGATATTGCCACAGTGTTGAGTTCTTCACTCAGCCGACTTTTTATGTGATCATTAGAAATTAGCTGTAATTGCTTCCCTTTTTTAACTGTCTACAGATGCATGAAATTTAGTCGAGATCAAGAAAACTTTTGTCAGGAAATCTAGCACCAGTTTATGGACTGCTACTTTGAATGAATTTAGTTCTGATACCATGTTAAATTATAAAATTAGATATAGAAGAGAGGAAAGATTCATGTAGTTTGATATAATCAGTCTTCATCCATGAAATTATTATAATGCTGAGCTTTCTCTCAATTACTCTCAATAAATACACATGTCATAGTTTTATTTATAGGCATTCAGAAGATTAAGACAAACTCTCTATTTGTAATTATTAAAATAATTACGTAAATCTTGTCTATAATAAAGATATAAAATTTCTTAACATAAATAAGCCCATAACATAAATGAAAAAGTTGTGCGAAATTTAGATAAAGCCGTAGGTTTTTTTACTAATTTTTTTAATGTTGGAATATTTAAGATAACATAATTAATAGTTAAAATGTTTAAAATTATTTTTTCTATATTATAAAAAGATAGATCTAAACTCCATGTAAACATAACTTCACAAAACAATTCCAAAATTCATTCTAAACAATCTCTTTTTGCAAAACTAAGCCTGCGGCCCACTTGCTTCCAATAAGCCCAACTTCTAAACATGAAAAACTTTCCCCAAACTAGATGACAAACTACTGGAAAAGAAACCTAAATATGATTGAAAACTAGTAGAAGAAAAGATTATGAAACTGACCCAGATCTATGCCGAAACCAAGCCTAGTCTTCCATTTTCTTATTTCTCTTTCTTTCTTCCTCCTTTTTTCTTCCTCTTTCTCCCTTGATGCACGGCCAAAACAGGCCACTTGAGTCCTTATATAGGCCTTCTAGGTTGGCCAAGGTGGGTCCCACAAGCTAGGGTGATTCCAGGGTTAAAATGACCATTTTGCCCTTGTTTCGATTTTCGTGCTTTCTTATCCCTATCTTGACAACTCATTGCCACCTCACCATAGTCACGTAGAGGCTTCCTATTGACGTCCTTGCACAGCCTACTGGAGTGCTAAGAAGGGTGGGTTCCACTTGGTTGGCTAGGGTTGCCAAGAGACCAAAATGCACTTATTTATTTTTGTTAATTCCAACTGTGCTTTTCTTCTCTCTTCTTTCTTGCTTATAGGTTAAGCTATGCCAACTGTTTTGGGTCCCATGTGGGGCCCTCTAAGTCAGCTAAAAAGGACAAGTTGGCTAGGGCTTGAGTAAAATGACCGTTTTGCCCTTGCCTTTTTTCACAAATTTTAATAATGTCCCTTTGACCTGCTAGCTTTCAAAAATGACTTTTAGACCCTTATGTACCTTGAAAATGTTTCCCATGCCCCTTGGGATTAAGGATTTAAAACTATGATTAAGGCACTAATTAATCTTGCTTTGTGATAATTAATCACCTCTACAATAATTCTTGAATTTTCTTCCAAACCTTTGCTCTATTCAAATTTCTAATGTTACCATCAAATAAAAATAAACTCCTCATGTCTCTCAAGGCCATAAGGCTATTCTCCAAACTCATAAACTAAAAAGAAAATTGAATAAATTCTCCATTAGTTGCAATTGTACAAAATAAACTAATGTATACAACTAAATATACAATAAATGAGATAGTTAGGTAGTTCTGGGTCAGGACATTACAACTATGCTGTATTTTCTGTGTACTATCTATCTTGCCTGTGTGTAGGGGACTGTGCTCAAGGGAGAGTAAGTGTGTGAGCTTTATGAGGTTATGGTTAAGTTAGAGGTGTGTGATCCCTTGACTGCTTTATATTAAGGTTGGTTTGGGTGTCCTAAAATGACACAAGTTAATCCTTGGTGACATTAGAGTACATAGCACCAGTTAAATATCACTTAGAGATATAATTAAAATTTGACTTAATTAATTGCCAAACTTAACTAGATTAATTAGTTAAAATTTAAGTCTATTAATTAACTAAGATTTAATTGATTATTTGGGTTAGTCTTCTATTGCTAATATTGCTTCAAACTTTGGGCTTGCACATGATTTGATAAAATTGGGCCCAATGCATCTACTGGTTTAATTTCTATCGAACAATATAACTCTATTGGGCTGAGCAACCTAGGTAGTTGATTTAGGCTTCATTACTATTCTAACTAGAGTAAACTTGCATCATTTGGGGTTGGTCTATTGTGGATTGGACTTAAACTTAACAAGACTGCTTCGCTATAATTTAAACTACTTGAGCTTGAAAATTAGCAAACCAAAAGATTCATTTGAATGGATAATTGGTATTATTCAATACATCTAATTTGATTCAAATCAATGTTTTAAAATTATGGAATTAACTATGTGCCAACTATTTTTATTTTTATTTTTTATACTTTAATTAATTATATGGTAATTTTTATTTCTTGTACTTATTTCAAAAAATTATCTACATTAAACAAGTGTTGATTCTTGTTTTAAGCATTGATAGGAATGGGGGAGTTAAATGGTGAACAAGGCATTTGGGAGTAGGTTAATTGAAAAGTACATTTTTTCTTAACATAAAAGACTCCATGTGTATGATGAAGTTTAGATGGTTATGTATAGTTTCCATTTCCAATATGTGCAAATACTAATATTCCCTCATGCTCTTTTGACAGGTTTGTACAAAATTTGCACGTTTGGAAGGCAAGTGCTATTGAATTCAAGTGTTATACATTATTGATTAATTTGTTATTAAGTTACAAGCCACTACTTCATCAGTCACTAAATTCAAATGGCAATGGTCACTGAAATAATTAGTGAACTCATTTGTGACCAATCTGGTCAATTAGAAAAAATCTTGTCACTAATCGATTTAGTGATCAAGGCAGTCACTAATTAGTGATCGCTATAATCAGTCACTAATTGGGTCAGTAATTCATTATTTCATTGCGTAGTAAGTCGATCACTAATTAGTGACCACCAGTACTTTGGTCACTAAATAGTGACCGTAATCTTTTGTCACTAATCAATGACCAAATATAGTTGGTCACTAATTAGCGACCTAAACAAGTGGTTAATAATTTGTGACTGAATAATTTCAGTTATTGATTATTTAGTGACCCTTTTTATTAACAAAATTAGATACACATTTAGTGACTCCGTATGTGGTAAGTAATCAGTGACCGTCATTTTTCCGTCACTAGTCGGTCACTAATTAGTGACCCATTAACCTTATTTTCCTAATTGTGTGCGGGGTCACAATTGGGTCACTAATTTTGTGATCTCCTTGTGACCCATTTTAGGGGTCACTAGTGCTGTAATTACTATAATACATACATATCATTTCAATTTCTATAATGCATTATAATTCTTATAATGCATATCCATCATTTCAATTGTAATTCACTAATAGCATGCATGAAAAGTAATTAAACGTCATAATACAACTAGTTTCAAATGTTAAAATCTTTAATAATACAATTTGAAAACTATTTTTGAACATAAAAAATGAAATAAGAATGTAAAGTTCTAAAACATAATTATGTTAAACTATAATTTCACTACTTATTGCTGTTTCAAGTACTCTCATTTTGGCTTGATGATCCACCTTGCATTACATTGAACTTTTCCATCATTGTAGCTATTGTAGTCATTATAGCCTCCTCCCAGGTCTTCATTGCCTCATTTCTAACTTTTAGTGTCTCTTTTGCTAATTTCTTGGCCTCCTCAAGCAATTGTGCCTCTTTTGATCTTGTTGTTTGCCTCTCCTCTACAAGTGATTTAGTAATTGTCTCGTGTAATTGATCCAAACTAACATATCCAGGAAGAGGTGCCGTGGAGATGGAGTTAGATGAAGTGACAATAAAAGCAAACTCTTTACAATGATAGGTGTTTTCAAAACCATAAATTCGATTCTTGCAAGGCCCATCATTGATTGCAAGTCATTTCTATGCATCAAATGAGCTTTCTGGAGTAGGATTGCTGCCATATTGACTGACATATGACTGCTCATACTCCTTCTAGAAATAAATCAATCACAAGTATAAAATTAATGTAAATTAACATTAATGACAACAATCACATTACCCTTACATGATGATAAGACTAAAATAGAAGAAATAAAATAATAGATTTTGGTAAGAAAGACAAAGAGAATTGTGCTTGTAACTCTACTGGGATTTGCTTATAACTAGTTGGGACTACGCTTATAATTGGACAAAGCTATGCTTGTAACTGAACAAGTCTAAGCCATAAGCATCCATTGGTTTAGTTACAAGCAGGGTTCTTTTTAGTTACAAGCAAATCTCAGTTCAGTTCGAAGTATATCTCCATTCAGTTACGAGCATATATGTCCCCTGTATTCAAGCAAACCTTAGACTAAGTCTTAGAGGCAATGATTTGTTCAGTTACAAGCATAACTTTGTATAATTGTAAGGAGAGACTCCTTTAGTTACAAGTACATTTAAATTCAATTACATGCATATATCTTCAATGATAAAAAAATGTAATCCCAATCACACAAGTATCCATTGTTTCAATTACAAGCAGGTCTCAATTCAGTCCCATATCTCCGTTTAGTTACAAGTAGATATGTCCTTCTATCTAACCAAACTTAAGACTAAGTCTTGGAGGTAATGATTTGTTCAGTTACAAGCATAGATTTGTATGGTTACAAGGAGAGGCCTCTTTAGTTATAAGCACATCAAAGTTCAGTTACATGCATATATCTTCAATAATAAAATAAAATGTAACCCTAGTCATACAAGTATCTATTGGTTTAGTTACAAGCAAGGTTTTGTATAGTTACAAGCATATCTCAATTCAGTTCCAAGCATATCTCCATTGACTTACAAGAAAATATATCCCCTCTATTCAACTAAACCTAAGACCAAGTCTTAGAGGCAATAATTTATTCAGTTACAAGTATAGCTTTGTATGGTTATAAGGAGAGGCCCCTTTAGTTACAAGCGCATCTAAGTTAATTTACATGCATATATCTTTAATAATATATCTCTATTTAGTTACAAACAGATCTCAGTTCAGTTGCATATAATAGGTATTAGAAGCATATTTGTCTAAACAAAGTATATAAGCCACAAGAAGCATATTTGCCTAAACGAAGTATATAATCCACATTTAAAGTTAAGAAATAAGTTAGCTTCAAAGTTAAGAACCACATGATATAATAGGTCCAATGGGAAATCAAATGTTTTAAGCATTTTGTCAAGAATTGTAGCAACATAAAGAAGATTTATGTAGTGAAAATTATAGTAGTGAATTTTAATCTATTGTGAATTTGGCATTAGAAGCTTACTCGACCCTTTTTAACTTGTTGTCAACATAATCACCGGCTCCCTGTTTTCTCTGGTGAGTATGATCATGGACCTCAACTTGGCTGACCATCATCCCACCATGTTCCTAGTGTCTTAATTCATTAAGTGAATAATTTATATAAATAAATGTAATAGAACTATGAGTATGATAAGAAACTTACCATTTTATGTTTGTGCTCGGCAAATGAAATGAAATCGCCGGTGTGCTTTATAATTGATCCATCTTTCTCAGTTTATCTATTATTTCTGACTTTTATGCACTTATACTGATAGGTTGATGCATTCATCCAGCCATTGTAGATTGCCTCCTAGTTAGTGGCGAGCATGTAATTGGACATAGCCCTCATTAGATCCCTTGGGTTATCACTTCCAACTTGCTAGATTGCTACTTCTTTTATTCTATGAATTGTGTTCTTGTAATTTCTCCTATGAGTTTGCTCCCATGAGTGCCGTGTACCAGCATTATGGTGTGGCAACTATGTGTACATTTCCTATCAGAATTACAATAGTTTTGTGAAATTGCAAATATGTAAATTGGAGATAGTTGTTATTTAGAACAAATAATAGTTTGGATATATAGTATTACCTTAAATTTGTTAAAAAGGTTGTCCTTCCTATCTTAAGGGACTTGTTCCCATGTTGCATGTGAACCCACATACCTCTTAAGAATAGAAATTGTTTGGCGAGTTACACCATTGGGAATAAAGCTGTCAAATTCAAAATGAATGAAGTTCAGTTACAACAACATGTAGATAAGTTAGAATTAAATAATAAAATTAGACCAAATTAGAAGTAAAGTTTACCCATCATTAAATGGTTGGATAAGTTGTCGGCCATCAATATGGGTAAGTTCAGAACTCTCCGATTCGAGCTGACCCCTATGTGCTATGTCGGAAGGAGAAGGGTGGTGATACGAAATCAAATCTGGGTATTGCTTCAAAATAGAAATGGAGTAGAATAGAAAATGGTGGAAAGTGTACAATCAATTTTTACTTGATAAGATTACTCACCATAAGCAAAATCTGGAGGTTTTAATTGCCACACTCAAGGATGAGTGATAAGATTTAGGGTTTTCACTACTAAACAATAGACTTATTTAGATGAGAAAGAAAGAAATAAAGTGCAGATTGTAACTTTTATTCATTAACCAAATCTGAATACATTCAGTTCTCAAGAGGGATATATATAAAGAAATACTACAATCTAGACATGGGCAAAGACAACTAAGCATGACAAAACAGTTATTACAACTTTGAAAATAACAAGGAGTAATTGATAGAGCATTAATTGCTAGCTAGTGGATAAGAGTTTTAGTTGTTGCAAATAATGTAGAGCATTAATTGTTGCACCAACTTGTCAACAAGAGCATGCAATACATTAATTGTTGCATCAACTAGTTAACAAAGGCATTACTTGCTGTAATTAATGCATAGCATTAACTACATCACCAACTTGTCAACAAGAGCATACAATACATTAATTGCTACATCAACTAGTCAATAAGAGTATTAATTGTTGTAAAGCATTAATTACACCTCCTTTGTAGTGTTTAAACTAGGTGACTCATATTCTCCTTTTGTTGTTTCGAACCCCATTGATTCAATGCAAACTAGCATGGTTTGAGATTCTTGGAGTTGTTTTGCTCTTGAACGAGTGATTGGTCCAATAATAACATTGGATAGTTCATCTTGTACTTCATGATTCACATTAGGTGGCCACCATGTGCAATGCTAGATGGAAAAGGCTGGCTCGTAGGTGCAGTGTTGGACGATGTATCCACCATTCGCCTACTAGCCATTGACTTCTCCTGAAGATCGAAGTCATCAACTACTTGGTCCAACGGTAGAAGCACCTGGTCACTAGTGTGCCGTCACTAAGACCAAGCCTACCTTTACTGTGCCTACCAAGTCCTCAGCCTTTGCTAAAAGACATCTTACACATACAACATGCATTGCCTGTGTAATCTTTTTTCATAAATCCAAATTTTGATAGTTAATAGGACAAATAATAGAGGTTACCTGATTGGTTTTGTCAAGTAAAATGGAGTAGTAGATGGCTGGATGAGTTAATGCAACATATTGTCTGAGTTAATATTGAAGAGTTCAACAAAATCACATGAAGAGTTCAACAAACAAAAAAATAAACCTTCTACAACTTGTCGAACTTGAAACAAAAAATAAACTATTGTAAACTATAAGAAAAATTATCATGTACAATAGTAGAATTACATTTCTAAATTTTTTGAAAATGTTATTTGATAGTTCGATACAAAAGTGAATGGTCGCTAATCATTCCCCCATCCCAACTACTATTTGAATCAAAATCTTCAAACTCGAGTTTAGATTGATCTATATCTCCCTCTTCAAATTCTACTTCCTCTTCGTCTTCATCTCCATCCTATCCCTCTTGTGTACTTGGCTACAATTGGATGGGTCGAAGTTCCTCAACAGGTACCTCAATTGGTGTCGCACTATGATCTACTAAGATACCCAGATAATCAAGTTCAACGTAAGCAAAATCTAAAATGGTGCTAGTACGTATTCTTATTAAAATGGAGCATTAAGTATACGAAGATCGCGTTCACTTTACCTTGCCAGAAGGGGCATCTAACTTTTGCTTCTTGATTTTACTTTAAACACTGCATGCCAATCACGTCTCCCCCTAGTGTTTTTGAGGAAACTTGTGTAGTAGACTTGTTGGGCTTGTTGAGCTAACACAAATAGATCATTAGTGTTATATTTCTAGGTGTGATTGATTTCAACAAGCCTAAATCATGGATTCACTCTAACATATCTTGGGGACACTTCAAACCAATGGCATTTGAATAAAATGACATAGCTTTCCATTCCAAAGTATTCCAATTCCAGTACCTTCTCTAACAATCCGTAGTAATCAACCCATCCTCGTTCCATGAACTCTCCAACACACAAACACCACTATTCATTGTGAATTTATGCCGCTCATAATCAAGCGTGTGAAATTTATACCCATTTACAAAATAGCCATTGTATGTTTTCACCAATTGACTAGACCCTTGTACTATGCAACAAATGTTTGCATCAACCATATGCTGAGGATCTCTCACCTATGAAATTGTATTTACATAATTTTAGCTATCGTAATACAGTTAGTGGTTGAAATTGTAACTTAGCTATATGTACATAATCCTACATTTCTAGGCAATTAATTTAATCTGGTGTGTGTATTGGAGTCAAAGTATAAAAAGCATAATGTTGCCACTTAATAATGCATGCCTCCACAATAAAAAGCTTCCACAGGGCACAGTTTTTCACTTTTTGCTTTAAATGGCATAAAAACCTGTGACAATATAGAGAGTATATTGATTCGTGTACGTAATAATCTACCAATGCATAAGTGCAAAATTGTACGTTGTTGGATATGGTAACTTAGTATTATACATTTCAAATGGATACATCCAACGATACTATACTAGCCCACCAATTTTTACTTCATAGGCTAAGTGGATGGGAAAGTGCTCTATTGAAGAGTGCCGGTAGAGAGATTTTCTCTAATTCACAGATTATCTCCACAATATTCTTTTCCAGGAGCTACATATGTTTTACATGCAAAATAGTTGAGCATATGCCTCTAAAGGAAATGCTCAGCTCCGATGTGGCTTTCCACACCGGTTTAGGTAAGAGGTCACGGAAAATAATTGAAAGTAACCTTTGTATGAACACGTGTCAATCATGACTCTTCATTGTATACAACTTCTACTCCTTTTCATTCACACACTAGGCAATATTTGAAGCATAACCCTTAAGAGGTTTTATGCCTTTCATCCACGTGCACACCTCTTTTACTTGTTCGGCACTTAGTGTTTAACTTACTTTGGGCTTCACTAGTTGTCCTCTATTATTCTGAAACATATGTAGTTTAGGCCGATCATAATACAACTCTATATTTTTCCTTGTATTCCCATTGTCTTTCAACTTTCCCTTCACATCTAGCATAGTGTTGAACATATTTTCGAAGACATTTGTTTCAATATACATCACATCCAAGTTAAGGCGAATAAGATTTGTGAACCAATAAGGCAACTCCCAAAAGATGCTTCTTTTGACCCAATTATGTGCATCACCATATCCAGGCAAATTTTTAGGATTCCCATGTTCATCATAGCTTTGTGGAGGCAATACAAATAATCTCCTCTTAATTTTTATTCTTGATAAACGTGGAAGAGAATTGTCTTCTTCACGTCAACCTCAGATAAACTGTCGACTTTGTGCTTGGTATGCATGATTGGAAGGCAAGAATTGATGGTGACAATCAAACCATGAGTGCTTTTGTCTATTGCTTAGACAGAAAGCCTTTGTATTCTCCATACAATATGAATAGGACAATATACTATGAGAACTTCAGCAAAATACCATGCTATAAGTGGGGAAGTCATTAATTGTCCACATAAGAGTTACTTGCATAATGAAATTTTGTTTATTAAAAGCATAATACGTCTCAACTCCTTCATGCCATAATAGTTGTAATTCATCAATTAGAGGCTACAAAAACACATCCAACTTTTTTCCAGGGGATTTTGGACACGGAATAACCATAGTTAAGAAAACATATTGTTCTTCCATTGCCATCCCCAGAGAAAGACTGTGTACGACCACCATTACTAGCTAGTAAGAATAAGCAATGGCATTATTGTTGAATGGAGTAAATCCATTTGTGCACAGTTTTAGGCAAACATTCCGTGGCTCAGATGCAAATTAAGGATGAGAATGATCAAAATGCTTCCATGCTTCAGTATGCACAGGGTGTGCCATGCTACCAACTTCACATAGATTATGGAGGTGCCATGTCATCTCCTTGTATGTATTCTTTGACATATAAAGCCTTTGAAGTCTTAGGCTGGGAGGTAAGTAGCACAAAATCTTGCACGGCGCATCTATTCTAAAGCCTACATTTCATGGCTTGTATCTTTCATGACCGCATATCATGCATTTTATCTTGTGCATGTCTTCTTTGTAATATAACATGCAATTTCTCTGTCAAACATCGATCTTCTAATAACCCAACCTAAGCCTGGCCGCCATCTTCTTTGAATTGTACAAGTTAGTTGGGAACATTGAATCTTCTATTATTGTGCTTTTCATCAATGTTATGATGTGATTCATATATGGTTCAAGTAGGTTAAAATCAGACTAAATATTCAACATCTGCGACACTGTAGACAATCTTGTCTATCTCGTGCAACCTTTCCACAAAGTTTCTTCAGCATCTTTTAACAATTGATAAAACTTCTCAATTTCTAAGTTGGGGGGTTATTCCCTGCATGTTGGAGGCTCGTCCCTAAGAAATGACCAATCAAAATTCGATCCTGCAACATCCAAGATCATGTATCTCATCGCAAAGTTGTCATCATTCCAGGATGTAAAAGTTTCACCAACCAGACGTTGCCAAAAAAGGTTCTCCATGAATGTTCCGGTAGTGTAGCCTTTCTCAAAATCATAGAGCATAAGGTGATAGTGTACAGTTCACGGTTTTTGAATTTCTTATTGTGACACTTTAAACATGGGCATTTCATATGACCATTATCCATAATCTCTGGATGAGAATATGCGAAATCCCTAAATTGTACTACCCCCTTAGCAAACCCGTCCCTTAGAAACCCATTTCCATCCAAGTGCTTGAACATCCATTCCCAATTGGTAGCCATATTCTGTGAAAGGCTTATTTTGGGAGAAGAATAGGTAACAATATTATTGAATTTCAATGATATCTAAAACTTCATTCCTAAAATCGTAAGCAAGTTATACTATTTGTACGACAAATAGTTATGCAGATGCGACAGGGAGCAAACTAGAGAAACTAAGAAAACAAAACACAGTTCTATATATCAATCCACCCAATATAACCTCGTACAAAAAATCATATAAACTCTTACAGCAAGGTAATACTAAGGAGCAAAAATGGGTTTGATGAAATTATGTAGAAACTGAGGATAGAAAACACTTACAAATAATAGAAATAATGCCATAGGTAGGAATACAATTGCGAATAGGAGCACATAATAGTGGCTCAGTCGCACCCTGGAGGAAGCAAGGCATTCGGCGTCTGTGAATCATCTCTCTCTCTTGCACTCTCTCCTCCTTCTATTTATGTGTTATCGTATTGTAAGTCAACGTGTATGAGACAAACTTGTAAGGAGAGGGAACTAAATTTTGGAAATATTTTAAACTAGCCACCTTATGATGTCCAAATTTTGGGTGAAGGGTGCCCTGTCACTTAAGTTTTGCAAAACAAAAAAAAGTCAGGAAATTGAGTAAAATGATTTCTAACTATTAAATTTCTATAATAAAATAAGATACATGTATTAATTAATAGAAAATATATTTACAATCCTATTTCTCTCTCTCCCTCGTGTCCCTTTATGTGTGTGTGTGTATATATATATATATTCATACGTGTGTGTGTGTGTATTTATACACACATGTATCTATGTATGTAATAGTGAGTTATAATTTTTCATATATCTTAAATGGGTGGTCAAATAACTGAACCAAATTGTTTTAACAATGATGAGACTATGGTTTAATTTGGTTGATTTAATTTGGGAATGAATGGAATTATGTATGGTTTCGTTTGATATTTGACGTTTAAATAAACTGTACAAATTGAACAAAACTATATATTATATATTCTCTATATATATCCATACATGTGTGTGTGTATATATATATATTTATATACACACATGTATGTATGTATGTAATAGTGGGTTAAAATTTTTCATGTATTTTAAATGGGTGTTCAACAAATTGAACCAAATTGTTTTAATAGTGATGAGACTATGGTTTGGTTTGATTGGTGCAATTTAGGAAGGAATGAAATTGTGTACAGTTTCGTTTGATATTTGATGTTTAGACAAATTTTACAAACCGAACAAAATTGTATATTATAAAATTGTATATTATATACTCTCTATATATTTGTATTAGTGTGACTGAATGTACTTTATAAATATATTTTTGGATAATGTATGATTGCTATAATCAATTAATATAGATAATGAATTTGTTTAGTGAATGTAATCCATTTTATGTAGTATATCATCAATTGTGGTTCAAAACCAAAACCATAAACTATGGTTTGGTCTGGTTTCTAAAAATTCCAAACCATCAATTATGGTTAGTTTCGAAATAGAGTAGCAATTGAATTTCATATATATTTTTTTAATTAGTGAGTAAAAATCGATAGGGTTGCACTTGGTTTAATGAGTAGAGATGATGCTTGTAACTACACTGATTTATGTCTGTAGCAAAACGGGTCTATGATTGTAACTTAACATTCAATCACTATGTGATACACGAAGATATGCTTGTAACTGAATTGATATGTGCTTGTCACCAGTACTAGTTTATGCTTGTAACTTAACGGAACTCTGCCTGTAACCAAACGTTCGGCCACTATGTGACATGTAGAGATCATGCTTGTAACCGAACTAATATGTGCTTGTAACTAATACGAGTCTATGCTTGTAGCTTAATGGAACTCTACTTGTAATTAAACACTCAGCCACTATGTGGCACGCAAAAATCATGCTTGTAACTGAACTAATTTATGCTTGTAACCAATATAGGTCTATACTTGTAACTTAGGAGGTACATGTACTTTTAGCTAGACAAAACCTGTGCTTGTACTTTCGTAGACTTTTAAAAGGTTCTGCTTTACTAATAATTACACGCTGCCTTGTTTTCCTCATGCAGACTCTTTTTTTACAGCCCATAAATGTTATTGTGACTGAATGATATGATAACCACTTCGAGCACCTAGAAGTGATAAAGAAAACTAGGTGACGCCATGAGCACTACCAAACCCTTCTCCTACCATCATCCAAGCATCGCTGGAATGAGCACCCACAACTCACCACACCTCGTCAACCCAGAATGAGCAACTACCAAGGAAGCTTATAAGCTCTCTTTCCTCCCCTCGTCTTTGTTTTGTGCCCTAATTTTGTTTTTCACTGTCTGTATATTTTGCACTAGCCTTGTTACTCCCTATTTTTTTGTATATTTTGCTTTCCATTGGTTGTGCATTAACGAAACTAAGGATAAAGTAAATAGTTTATATAATATTGGCCAATATTATATGTTTTTTTATTTTGTGAGTTGCGAGCAATCTTAGCAAATCTATCCTTTTTGTGCGAGTTTACAAATGTGTTGTGTGTCAACCATCCATAGCATGGTTCGTTATTATTTTAAGGTTGTTGCTTATACAAAATGGCACATAAAAGAGTTACGCAAAAAATGGACCGGAGGCCTGCTGCTAATTTTGCGAGCAACATAGATGAAGTCTCAATTAAGGATTCAGATCAACGTGTTAGTGGTTTACATCTTTTCAGGTAATATTGTCCATCTTAAAATTCACAAAATGGTACAAAATATGCAACTAACAAAGTGTTACTGATTGTAGGTAGGACTTCATGACTTAGAATGCACATACATATGGCTTAGGATTCACACAGGGTCATTGAGTCATACTAAGTGCATGGAATGAGCTACCCTCCTTTGAGAAGGAGAGGTATGTTGACGCTGTTAGGAAAAGATAGGCCGCCTCCAAGGACAAATATCACATTGAGAGTGATGCAAAGCCTCATGATATAAGTACTAAGTTATGAGCAAAAATTGCCAAATTGTAAGCACTGAATTCTTACTTTTGGCATTATTATGGAAATAGGCTGCTACCCTATCAAGGTGTTCTCCAGCAAAATTTTAGAAGTTAGTAGGAGAACTAACCAAAAAACAGAGGCAGCATGTCAAAGAGATGGGTTTTGGGGTTTGCTGGAGGTTAACTGCAAATTGTTGGCCCGTACATCTATGTGGAACTAGTCAACAATTTTGATTATTATGGAAGAGTAGTGGTTGTCCGAGGCCACAAGGCTGAGGTCATAGCTGCGGACGTTGGCATAATACTTGGCATACTTTCATTTGGCACATCTATAGCTCTAAGTGACAAGAGGGGCAGGAAAGTATTTGTAGAGGTGCATGCACTTAAGGATGCAAGCCTAACCACTTTGAAGTTAAATATTAGGTTTGGTAGTGTGGATCCATTGTTCAAAAGATCATTCATCTTGTATACCCTAATCGTGCTCCTCTGCCCAACCTCCAAGAATGCCTTAGTACTAAACTGTTGGATATTGTAGCCGACATCAGCAATCTATCACAGTATAACTGGGATCAACTAGTTCTGGATTGGTTGGTGGCTGAGATTTAGGAGTTTCAAGCGGGTAGGGGATTCAAGAAATCACTTGGTAGTTGTACATTCTTCTTAATGGTAAGCTACGTTTTGTTGTCATATTTTGGACTTGCATATTATTACTTGAAATTTATAACTGACAGTTTTATTATTTAATCTTTACTAGCTTTTTAACTTATACAAACTCCCCAACCCATCAATCGAAGTCAGTAATGAGGCGCCTTTGACAAGACGATGGGAAAACAAACAAATTCAAAGGCGCATTCAAATTGAGAGGAGAGGCAAAGAGGTACTATAAAGTATATGTTAAGTTACAAGCACTCATATGATTTCTTTCAGACATTATATATGTAAACTTACAAGCATATGTATGTGAAGTTACAAGCGTGTTGTTTTCAAGTTATTTATGTAAAAGTCGATTCATTTAACATATTTACATACATTCTACCGTGTTGTTCCCTAAGAAAGTGCTGGCATGGATCTGGACATTATTGCTAGTAGGCTGTAGCATGAAGTAAACACTAAATACTACATGCCACATCACTAGTTCTTTTTTTTTTTAATAGATTTACCTTTAACTTTGTTTCAGCTTACAAGGAATATATATAAAGATGTAATGTCAACAGTTTACAAAAAATTAAAATTTGTTGACATTGCACTAATGGCTGCGGTTGCAACATTCTCAACATCCACTGAATAAGCATAGCAGGAACAAGCTCAGGAGGAATGCAATCAAAACTTGGGGGCACCTATTGCTGTATCTTGGACATCTCAGGAAGAAGTTAAGGAGGTGGACAAAACTGAAGGGGCACCTCAAGAAGAAGAACAAATTGAGGAAGACCCTATTGTTAAAGTAGACGAGAATGTTCTTCCCCGCCAAACAACAACATATGCTAGGAAAAAACTATCGGCGGCCTCGTCTACAAACCAAAAAAATTTTGCTCTCATCATCCTGTTTTCATATTGCTCCTATAAATCACCGTCTGATGAAGACAAGTACCTCAAAATTAATTTGCTAGTTCAAACTAATTTATATATTTCTATGACAATATGATTTATATAAGTTTTGTTTATATGATAGGGTGCTTGTTAGTATCATTGGATTCCATTTGTCACAATCAGGCCTGCATATTCTCTACAATAGACAGTGGATATTCAATATAATATGTATTACTTACTTTTGATAGTATTACTTAATATTCAGTTGCATTGTTCAATGTTGCGCTACCTAAATTAGGTTATCATGTTTGTTGCAACACTATGAATCACAAACAATTAGAAACAAATGGTGTTGTAACTCAACATTTTCTTAACCCCTCTTTATGTTAAGAATTTTTATACTATATTTCTAGTCAATAGTTTGAATACAATTTGATTAGTGGATAAAATTTTTTTCCATGTTGGATAAAGTAATTGTATATTTCGAGGGGACCTCTGAAGACACCACTTTCATGCAGAGTGTCTTCGATCAAATTTTAGTAGGATATGACATTTTCTGCTGCAATTGGGTAAGTTTAATTATAATTGTAATAAGGTACATTTACTTACAAGCATATATTACTATTTAGTTACTTTCATATCTCTATATAGTTACTAAAATTTTATAATTATTCTAGGTTTTTGCTCTTTACCTTTACAAGGAGTATTGGAGCTACTACGTGCTATCCCCTACAAGCAGGACACTATATGTGTTAAATTTCATGAAGATGAACGAAACAAGCCCAAAGCATCGACTTGACCAGTTCACAATATCATGGTATTAGCAACATATTCATAGATTTCACTACATTATCATGGTATTGGCAATATCATGGTATGTTTTTTTGCCCAGGCAACGAAATTTCATGAGCTCCTATAAGAATTTGGTCACAATCCCCAGAACATGACCAAGTCAAGCTAGAATATGTTGATCTCCCTCTGCAATCAAATGGGTGAGTATAGAATTAAATTAATTGGAACATATAATGTCTCGCCATATTATTCATGTTTAATATGTGGATGCAGTTGTGATTGCGAGGCGTATGTACTGAGATACATGTAGACTTGGGATAATACACTCATACTTTCATAAGTGACTTATCATAACAACACTACTATGATAATGTATACAATATAGTGTATTTAATTTTAATCTGATACGTTTCTACAGGGTATGATATGAAAGTTTCAAAAATAATATGAATATGACTGGGTGACACCTCAAAAATGAATACCAGGAGAAAGTACTCAAGGATGCTTGGGTTTGGGCCAAATTAGTTGAGTTAAGCTTCACATTGCTTATCATGGGAAAATAATGGATTGTAACAATTTCTAGTGGATAGGCAACATGAAGAATTTTGAATGCCTTGCAATTTTTTTTAGTAATTATTCATAGAACATAGATGCAGGAAAACAATTACTGATAGTTGGTTCAACTTATACATTGTATATAGATTCAGGATAAAATTGTACATATATTCTTTATTGGTTATTGTACAGATCTAAATTTCATACATTCTTTTTCAAACTTATAATTGAATACATTGAAAGAGTTATGTTTCAAACTGAACGGAGATGTGCTTGTAACAAAATAGATCTTTCCTTGTAACTGAACAAAATTCTGCACGTAATCTAGCCAATTGATGAACGTCAAACTATCATCATATATGCTTGTAACTGAAAAGGGCTATGCATGTAACTATACGGATCTCTAGTTGTAACCAAAACAGTCATTCAGATTTTCACTTTGCTAAAATTGCTAAGCAATATGTGTATTTTGCTTGAAATTGAATGGGGCTGCGCTTATAATGGAACGGGTCTCTGCTTGTAACTTAACGGATCTCTAATTGTAATAGAAACAGTCTTTTAGATTTTCACTTATGCAAAAGTAGCTGAGCAAACCGTGGATTATTCTTGTTACTTTTCTGCTATATGCCTGTAATTCAATGATTCTCTATTTGTAATTAAATGGGTTGCTGCTTGTAACTATACAAATCTCTAGTTGTAACTGAAATAGTCATTCAGATTTTTACTTTTGCTAAAATTGTTGAACAATCTATGTATTTTGCTTGTAATTGAATAGGTCTATGCTTGTAACTTAACGGCTCTCTACTTGTAATCAAAATTGTCATTCAGATTTTCACTTTGCTAAAATTGTCGAACAAATCATGTATTTTTCTTGTAACTTTATGGGGCACTGCCTGTAACTAAACGAGTATGCTTGTAATTAAATGGGTCGTTGCTTATAACTATATGGATCTCTGGTTGTAACTGAAACAGTCATGCAGATTTTCACTTCTGTTAAAATTGCTAAACAATTCGTGCATTTTACTTGTAACTAAACTAGTCTATGCTTGTAACTAAACAAATCTCTGTTTGTAACTTAATAGATTTCTGCTTGTAACTGAAACTGTCATTCAGATTTTCACTTACACTAAAATTGATGAACAAATCATGTAGTTTTCTTGTAACTTTACTAGACAATACCTATAACTGAACTGGTCTCTGCTTGTAATTAAACTAGTGTAGTGACCCGTGCGATGCACGACTTCTAATTATATTATGAGAATTAAATTGAAGAAATATAAAATTACATAAATTTATATGAAAGATTTCAAAAAATTTGCACCTATTTGAAAAGGTACAGAATTTGGAGGACCAAAGAACAAATCCACCTTATATTTTATTAAAACTGTGGGTATATTGCCTTGTATTCACCCACTGATTTCACGGATTCTAGAGACAGCATCTTGCATCCTTGAACCATCCATGGATTGCACAGATTTCAGAAATGTCTGAGAGCTTCTTCGTTGTATGTCGATTCTTCAACCATCTCCATGGATCTTGCAAATTCATGCTCATATGTAGTATTTGAAGCATAACCAGTTACGTAGATCGAAGAAAGCGTCTAATCGTTGCACTGCAGATCTTTAGGTCTTTTTTTGTTCCTAAATATGTTGAGCTGTAGCATTCCTGTGACATAGCCAAATCAGATGTGTTATAGGGTTGAAGATGCAGCCATCATTTTGTTTTCTGCTTTCTATTGTTTCTTTTTGTAGTTTGGTTTATGTGTTGTATCTATTTGAAGTTTCTTCATATTGTTTCTGCTGCTACAATCTGAAACTGAGCAGTTTGCATATATTTTATAAGTATCTAGTAGTTCACAACATTTTTTGACATATTAAAAACTGCCGTGGAATTTGATTGTATGCAGGATTTTGATCTAGTAAGACATATTCTTGAACATATCCCAACTGATGAAACTGATGTAACATATTTTGAGGAAAAGGTTGTTTCCAATCTCGCTTTTTTGTTGTACATTGGCTTCATTGGGAGGACTATTATGAATTTTACTTCCACTTTTTGGCGTGCATGATCTATATGCACTCTCTTTAATACTTTCCTATGGGGCTTTTGGACGCTTCTTGTGCTTTTAATGCCATATTTTCTTCCTGATTATCATAATGATTTAAGAGCTTTCTTTTGTTCTTTTTCTTTTCTCCTGGTGCATATGGTGATGCCAGTAACTTTAAAACTGCCAACCTTTGTAGTTATTATTTTTTAGCACCAGACATATTAGTCACTTATTTTTGGATGTCCAATCTCATTATAAATTCATACTCCATTATGCATGGAAATCATTAGATATTAAGCATGTGTGAATTCATTACCATAATTGTGTAGTAGCTTAGTCGTTTCTGTATGTAATATAATGCTTTTGGTTTCACTGATTTTAAAATTCTTTGCCATCTGATGATATGGCCAATGTGATGAATTCTACTGCCCATCTATGCTTTGCTTATTTGCCTAGATTTGCATCAATTTGATTTATGTTTGAGTGTGGTATGCACTAATGTGGACATTTTTCTTTCTTTTTTTTGCTCTCTTTACTGGATGATTTACAGGGTATGTCTTGTGGCACTTGTTATGCTGATACTTGTGCCTTTTGTCTTAATTTATTAATCAATGAACTTGTCAAGCTCTACTTGTTGGTTTAAGATGCCATGCAATATCTCTGGTGACATCTAGGTTAAAATGTGGCAATTTGGGCACTGGTTTGCATTGATTAATCTAAGAATGCGTGCTTACAACTTTTCTAAGATGTTTATTACACTCGTATTATTATTTTTATTTTTTTCTTTTTGGATGCAAAAAAATATATGTAGTATATTTTGACTTAGGCTGATCTTCATTGTTGGCCTCCTAGATTTAATTCAAGTGTCACATTAGTTGTCTATTTCTATCTTTCAAATTGAATATAACTTCGGTGTCATCTTTTAGTTTAATTCTAGACAATTTCCAATAACTTCTAAACCATCTGAAAATAAAATAAAGTACTTTTAATATCTTTAGTTAGAACAAACTATTGTCATCATTTGTTTTTGATATTGTTGTAATACCATTCTTGAAGGACAACTCAACTACAGGAGTAAAAGGGAAGCAAAATTGGAAAAGTCTAAAAATTGATTGGTTTATGATGTATATGTTATTCTTCTGATTACTACTTTCTCTTTGTTGTTAGTATCTGTTGCGGGTTTGGTTTGGGGGGAGTGGGGATAGTTTCTCTAGAGTTTCTTTGAAGGGATTTTATTGTATGTTTCTTCAGTTGGGCTTGTTTTCTACAATGGATACGGGTTAGAGGTTACTTCTACTTCATAAGCTATATTATATTTGTTCTCTCAATTTGTATATCATATGGTCTTTTTCAAATAAGAACTCCTGTGAATCTCTACAGGTTGTGTGGGTCAAGTGGGGCATTGAAGTAAAGTGCATTTTTCTACCACTTTCTTCTTCTGGTGTAGGGGGAACTTAAATATGCAAACACCAAAAACCAGGTACCTTTATAATTTTCTAAATCTATTTTTTGATTATTTTCTTACAAACAGATTTAGTCATCTACAGTACATTGATCAGTTTCTAGGGGAAGTCTTAATTCTGATTCGCAACTGAACCATAATTCCCATCCAACAAACAAATGATTCAGCCTAAAAGGGAAAGGGATAAAAAAATTAGTTAAAAAAAGGAACTGCTTTTTCTGCTAGCAACCTTGCCAAGCTGGAGCCTAAATCAATCTCAATAGTCTTGTGCTAGGTCATCAGAGGCTTAACTTGGGAGTCTATCAACTTTGATCCTTCTTTATTACACTCAACAAAACCTTTTCTTTAATTAGTTTTTAATTTTTTTTAATATTAGGTTCTTCATCAAATTATCTAATTTGTTCAATTTAATGTCTCAACTTTAAATTGGACAAACATAATTTTTTAATTTCAATTTCGTGTCAAATATAATATTTTATATTAAATTTTTTTAATTTAGAATGATGTATTTAGTTTTTACATTACACATATTGTGCTAAATGTATTATATAATATGAATATATTTCATAGAAATAAAAAAAAGTTTTATTATATATTTATTACATTTAATAAAATTAAAAAACTGCTTGGTTTATCCAACACATTTATTTTTTTATGTTTTTAATTTTTAATTTTAGATTAAGTGCTTAATTCGACATAAATAATTGAAAAATTAAGAAAATAAAAAAAATTCAATTTTAACAATCTTATTTTACTAGCACAATTTGAGTTTGGAATAATATGGGTTAGCATTATGTATATAATATTATAAACTGCATTAAAGTGCAGATTTTGGATTTATTTGATATTTAAAGAAAAGTCATTGCTTTTTTGGGAGTTTTATTACAACTGCATTTTTAAAATTTATAGTTGACTTACATAAAAAGTTAAAATTCCAAAAAGTAAAAATTTAAATTCATTTAATTTATGGAAAATTCATAAAATTAAAGAATGTTTTGATGAATAATCATGTACCCTCTATGTAGTTAATGTAATGCTAGATTTTTTTTAATATTATTTTGGTTTTGTACGGTGGGTGGAATGATTCATGACTCATTTGCCCTTCAAGAACTGGACTATTTGTACATAGCTTATCTAGATGCAAGTCTTTCGAACAAACTCATGGTGGGTTGATGCCAATTTGATGGCAAATGGTGTTATTTTAATCCAAATGACATGTCATGTTACATGTCCTTTCCCTATATATATATATATATATATGCAGTGTATTAATATTAAATGTAAAAAAGGTTGGAATTTATAGGAAAGACAGATATTGTTGATGTTAAGTGGTACTTTTGATGCTTACTCTTGATGTATCTACAATGATTATTTGAGATGACAGCTTCATGTTTAGAGGTTTAGATTTTTCTAGTGTTTATATACCATATAATATTGAATGCAAAAATGAAATGTTTGAATGTTTAAGTGCACTTGGTAAACTTGAGTTGTGCCAGGTTGAAGTACATTCTAAAAGTAATTGGTTTTAAAGTTTGTTGACCTAAAATTTTAACCTATATTAGTTATCTGATTATATTGATTGATAATAAAATTAATTGTAGTTAGCTGTAAGCTGATAAATGCTTTTATTAATTTTCTTTCTTTCTGTTTATCAACATTAGTTGTTAGCAAATATGGATCTAATTTTCTTTTAGGTATTCTCTCCTTCTATTCACCAACAGTATTATAATTTCGAACATTGCCAAAACATTTGAGGTTACATTAAATTATTGAAATCTATTGAATTATTGAATTTTGAATTTTGTTTATAGCTGTTGCCTATATTTAAAAGTACAATATATATAAATGAGATATTAGAATAAATAAAAGAAACTGTAAAAACATAGAACATGTATGTGAATGCTAATTTAATATATAAGAGAATAACTTTATAACATTTAAAAGTTAATTGATAGCTAACCTTCATGCATATACTTTATAGAAATTGTTGCAAATTGGGGAAATAGGAACAACATAGAGGCTACATTTGTAAAAGATGGATAAAAGAATGCAATGACATTGTAACAAATTACTAAAATACTTGTATAAATGAGAATAGGTAGATAAGTAAAAAACAAATTCAAATATTCTACTAACCTTTGTTGTTATATGTTGTCAAAAACTTCTTTATATACAACATTCATTGTCGAGTGGCATGTATTTCCTTCTTCATCTAGAATCAAAATCTTCAATCCTTCTCTAGTTCTTACTCTGGATACAGCCACATATAATTGTCCATGAGAGAAAACAGGTTTGGTAGGTATAATCCTACATGTGAAAGTGATTGTCCTTGACTTCTGTTTATTGTCATTGTGAAGCAAAGAGCTAATGAAAATTGTCTTCTTTGAAATTTGCAAGGAAAACTTGAATCTGAATGAACCAAGTTCATTCTAGGAATGTAAATCTTATCTCCAAGATTTCTTCTAGTGACTACAGTTGCTCCAATTACATTAGTTCCCAATTCATTAACTATTAATGTGGTTCCATTGCACAAACCACTTGCTTGATCAATATTTCTTAAAAGCATAACTGGAACTCCTATCTTTAAAATCAACTTGTGATTAGGAATACCTGAACACTTGATATCTTTCATAAATTCAGTTGTAAACCATTGTCCTTGAACATCTTCATTTTCATCAACCTGGCAAGTGGAGTCTGAACTCAGGTGTTCCTTTTCTTCTCCTGGTATTAAAGACAAAATAAATTCATTTACCTTTTCAACACTTTCCAAAGTAGGTGCAAGTATTGCTCTTTCTTCCAAGAATTGGAAATTTGTCATGTTTTGGAGCAAGTCTGGATAGGCAAAGTTGACTAAATGGCCAAGTGAATTTTCAGCTTCAAGAATAAGAAGATCTTTAGGAATTTCAATTTCGGATTCCAAACTTTCATTATTTCCTATGAGACCATCTCCAATTTGAAGTATCCAATCTGCAAATTTCTTCACTTCATTGCCATCTATATTAGATGAAGATGCCAAAAGTCTCATGTTTGTAGTCAAGTTTAGAACTTTACAAAGCGGCCATAATTGTGAAGAGTTTATAGTTGCTGATACCACATCTTGCCTACTTCCTTTTGGAATAACTGGAAGAATTTGTCTGAAATCACCTCCTAGAACAACTAATTTTCCTCCAAATGGTTCACTTTCACTGTTTGGATTTTTGTTTCTCATAAGATCCCTCAAAGTATGATCAAGAGCTTCAAAGAAAAATTTATTTAGCATGGGAGCTTCATCCCAAATTATCAAGCTAGTTTTAATAAGAAGTTCTGCTTTAAAGCTTCCTTGCCTAATATTGCATGTGGAGGAATCATTGATAGATAATGGAATTGAAAACCTAGAATGCGCTGTTCTACCTCTAGGAAGTAACAAAGATGCAATACCACTTGAAGCTACATTCAAAAAAATTTTCCCTTGAGACCGAATAGCTGAAGAAAGTGCATTCCAAATGAAAGTCTTCCCAGTCCTTCCATATCCATATAGGAAGAAGAACCCACCACAATCATTCAATATGGCTGTCATGATTTCATCATAGACTTGCCTTTGTTCTACTGTCAAAGACTGCATCAGCTTGCTATGTTTTTCTGCTAACTCAACTTTATTGTAACTTAGCTCATCTAATAAATTTATTTTCATACTGGTTAATATCTGAATATTGAGGGAATGGCATACCATCAAATTCTTTCAATGACCTTCCATTGGAATGAAGCAAATTCTCTAATTCAATTAGGCAAAGATTCTTCAACTCGGAATCTTCCATTGTAAGTCCTATATAGTAATATAAAAAAAGGTTATACATAAAAACATGAATTTAGTGAGGAATTAATAAAATTTGAAATTTTCAACATAAGCAAACAAATACCTTGAATTTTGAGTGATCTTCTCCGTTCATAAAGGATTCCACCAGATAATAATGACCTAGTTTGATCCCAAACATAATCAGGCTTGCTCATTGTATTTGAAATCAACAATGTGACAAAAAGCTTTCTCAGTTGACATCCAGAAGCTAACTCACTTGCTTCTTTGATTCCGTTAACAAATTCTTTATCATCCGGCAACAAACCATGATGTAGCATGCTTCTTGAAAACTATTATAAGTTTTTCCATTTATAGTTTTTATACTGTCATAACTGGTACAACCTTTTTGAATTGTTAACAATATTCTCAAATAATATAGTTCTCCAGTTCCGGGAGGAACATAATGAATCCTGCCAATTGAGTATCCTTGTTTCCTTCTTTGCCATAATTGGTTATCCTTGTTGTAGATAAATTTGGTTGGAAACTCAGCATATGTCAACTCTTTAGCATTAGGAAATTGTTTGTTTGCTTCCATCCAAGCTAGAAACATTGTATTTTTATATTTATTTATGTTAACAACATCATCAATCCTTTCATCATCCTTGAAAAGAATAGTTTGTTGATTAGGCAAATGAAATGTCAACCTTTGCACTGGAGGCCATCTATGATGAATATCAAAGGCAAATATTCTCCAAACAGCTTCACATGGAGAAAGATATCTGCAATCATAAAATTGTTTAATTTCATCAACAACTCCATTAATTGTAGCAGCTTCAGGCTGATTTGAATTCCAATAGTAACTCTATCAGGACTTTTATTGACATATTTAAATAAATACTTGATAGAGTTTGACTTATTGCAATATTCCACATTGACATGAGCTTGGAATCTAATCAAAAGTTTGGGATTATAAGGAACTATATTCCTATTATCCATTTGGATTCCTTTTTTGGTTGTATGTATTCCAGAATTCCTTCTTCTGTAAGTAGGATATCTGTCTTCATCAATAGAAGTGCTGGTTTGAAATTTCTTTGGGAAGAATTTACTACAAAATCCTTCTTTCATGCAAGGAGAATTGTTGTTAGCTTTTCCACAGGGCCCATGGACCATAAATGTAGAAACAACATTGAACAACCTTGGGTATAGATTTGGATCAGGTAATTCAGCAGATATTAATTGATCAATTTGATCCGTTGAGGTCAATTTATTTTCAGCGTTCAACCATAGCAATATGTGCGCATGTGGAAGACCTCTCTTTGAAATTCAATAGTGTACATTCCTATTGAGCAATAAAAAAAATGAATGCAGTCAAAATCTAATGCTACCATTTTATAGTGGCATGTAAAATTTGAAAAAAGAACATAATAAAACTTGCCTACATCTACTCGCACAAATGTGTTCCCTTTCTTGAAATTTGCAACCATTTCATCCAGTTTCATCTTGAAGACTATGCATGAGATGTCTGGACGATCTTCTGATCTCAATCCTCTTGATTTAATGAATCTACTTATTTCAGGCCAATTAGAATTGCAAGTAACAGTAATGAAAAGATCAGGGTATCCAAATTTTTACAGATTGCCATTGCATCCTAACAATTGTTGAACATATACCGTATTCCCCCAGTAACTGAAGCAGGCAAAATTATACGCGTTCCAGTAGAAGAGGGATCTATTTCTCCTCTATGAATTGCTTCTTCCAAACCATTGAGAACATCTGATCTTATTAAGTTTTGGTTGTGTCTAATAAAAGATAATCTCTGAGATTCTATCATGGTATAACAATCAACTAAAAATTGTTGAAACAATCTGGTCTATGCTTGTAACTAAACAAATCATTTACTTGTAACTAAACTGGTCTATGCTTGTAGCTAAACAAATCTCTGTTTGTAACTTAATAGATTTCTGCTTGTAACCGAAACTGTCATTCAGATTTTCGCTTACGCTAAAATTGATGAACAAATCATGTAGTTTTTTTGTAACTTTACTAGACAATGCCTATAACTGAACTGGTCTCTACTTGTAATTAAATAAGTCGCTGCTTGTAACTATATGGATCTCTGGTTATAATCGAAACAATCATTCAGATTTTTACTTCTGCTAAAATTGCTAAACAATCCGTGCATTTTGCTTTGGCATTTCAACCCAAAGTTACATTTCATGACATGCACACGTGCATTATTACATGACTTGCACACAACAAAAATATTTAAATTTCATATATATCACTTTGTTTTGCTTGTTTACAACCCTAAGAGAGGAAATAAAATTTTAGAAGGTTTTAAGAAAACCTAAGGGAGGCATAGAATAGAGTAATAGAATTAAAGTTAGAAAAATAGGTGAAAAATTTAGAAGAAAATTTAGAAATTGGAACTAAAAATAGTGGAAATAACTAAATAAATTTAACGCAAATAAAAATTTAACTTAAGCTTTAGTTGAGGCTTTTATTTAAGAGGATTAAGAGAGATTTCATGAATTCTTTAAGGCCTACAAGGCAAAAATAGGGTTAAAGGAACATGGAGGAAATTAAAGCTAATGCTTTGGGGCAAAAGAGTAATAATTTCAAGGGGTAGAGTTGGCCAAAGAACTGACTTAATGGGGGGATATAAGAACCCTCCCCAAACCCATTTCGGTGTGACAGAGGAAGAGAGAAAAGAGAGAAGAAAGAAGAGAAGAAAAGGAAGGGAGAAGGAGAAGAAAAAGAAGGAAAATAAGGTAAGAAAATTCCAAAAAAAATTATGTTTTGTGTTTTTCTTCAATTTTTTTGGGAGATTACGCTAACTATCATATTGTTCTTTCATTTAGATGCTTTATATTGCGTTTTTGAGCTAGCTTAGTCATAAATCCAACTTATATTATATTTATGTACTTAATTTTATTGGATTTATTAAGTCTTTCCTGCTATTTGAAGCTAAAATAGGTTTATAACCAAGTAAATTTGCTAAATTTTTTATTCCCCATTAATTGAAGTCACATGAATGAATTTTAATAAATATTGAGCATTCATATGTAGAATTTCCAATCTTCTCTTGTAGGTCAATTTGGGCCTTCAATATGTCAAAATGCAATGTGGAGTATGGAAACCAATCTCAAGACTTTAATTTATTTCAATCCAGCTTAACAATCAAGAGAAGTTGTTGCATAAGAATAAGAGAAGCCAAGTTTTCAATTTTTCAAGTAAAAATTAGCTTATTGGAGGGTCAAATTAAGAAATGAGGTTGAAGACCAAGCATGAAACTTTTACAGAGTTAATTGTAGCTTAACAAATTTGCTAGGGAGGGTTTTTGGTCAAACTAAGCATGATTGGGGCTTAATTTCAAGGAAATGTAATTTAGATATGTAAGTGGAGAAAAAAGCAGTGTTGGCAGCAGATTTTGCAACAATAGTAGTCTAGAGAAAAATATTTATAACTAGAGTTAGGAGACACGGATTGAAATGATTGAAGAAGTTTTGAAAAGGAAAGAAAAGAATCTACAACTCTCATATTTTGACCTCAGCCTAATTCTACCCAGAAGACCCTAAAAAATGAGCTAAAAAGATACAATTTTTGTAGTAACAGCAGTAGTTTTACTACTTGCTGCTATTCTTGAGAAAATGTCATATCTTGGGTTATAAATTTCATATGGATCTAATTCTGGAGGCATTTGAAAGTTAAGAGAGAGAGTTACAACTTTTATTTTTGGATCTCAATCTAATTCTGCCTGAGAATGACTTGAGTTGAAGAAAAAAAGCTGAAATTCTGCAAGAGTAGCAGCAATTTTTAGCAAATGTAGCTTGGAGAATAAAATTTATAACTCGAGCTACAAAATTCAGATTGGGATGATATAAGATGTTTTGAAAAGTTGGGAAAGAGTTTTACAATTTTCATGTTTAATCCTTGATCAAATTTAGACCATAGAGGGGTCAAAAGTTGATTACTAAAATCAGCAATATTGCTGCAATAGTAGTAGTTTTACTACTTGCTACCATTTTTGAGAAAATATCATAAATTGGGATACAAATCTTGGATTAAGGTAATTCTTGAGGCATTGAAAAACTAAGAAGAAAGACTGCAATTGTCATGTTTGAACCTCAACTTAATTCAGAATGAAAACCGCCCAAATATCAAATGGAAGCAAGCAGAATTTGTAGAGTTCGGGTGCAACAGCGGCACACCACAAAATAGAAGTTCAAAAGCTATCAAGCCATTAGCACCAACAAATTTTAGGAAGCCTTGAAGCTGCAGTAGATTCTGATTAGTTCCTGAAAGCACTAGCAGACCAAGGTTGCCAAAGGCTACTTTAGAAGCCCATAGACCAATTGAAGACAAAAGCCTCATCCCATACTTAAATTTTAGTTCTGTAAAAGTTTCACTCCAAGTCCTTCAGTGGTAGAAAAAGAATCATAACTAGAGGCAGAAAACTCATATCAGAATGATTTAAGACTTTTGAAAACCTCTAAGAAAGATCTTCAACTTTTGTGTTTTCTCTAAAATCTAATTCAGCTTACAAAGTTCTCAAAATTTAGCAAACAACTGCAGTAGTTAGAATAGTTCTGCAGATTTTTAACAACAGTATGTTGGAGAAAAAATTTCATAACTTGAGCTAAAAATTCCAATTAAGCTACTTCAAGAGGCGTTTGAAAGGTAAAGAAGAATGCTACAACTTTTATGTTTGGACCTTAGTCTGATTCAACCTAAAAGATGTCCAAAAATTTGAAAGAAATGACCAAACTTGCAATTTCAATTGCAACACACAACATCAGAGTTTGCATATCCAAATCCATATGCAAACCCAAGACCCGATTTGTTGAAATTGCTCAAGATCCATGACTCAACAGAAACTTAGGATCCAAAAACATCTTTTATTTTGGGAGAGGAGGGTTACATTAAGAGGGGAAAGACGACAAATAGAAGAGAGGAAGGCAGAAAATAGGGAAGAGGGATTGATGGCAAAGAGGGGGAGATAGGTGAAAAAGAGAGGAAGAAAGTCAGAAAGCATCAATCAGCATCCTCAAAATTCTTCACAAACTAAGTTTCCTCTTATTATTGTTCTTCATTTCTTTGTTGTTTTCTTTTTATTCAGAATCATTATTGTACTCTCTACAAATTTGGATTCATGTATGAGTTGTTGAGCAGCACAATGAGCTAACTGCATTTAGCTAGGGGTGATGTAACTAAACTGCTTAAATTTTGCTCTGATTCTTGAATCTATGCAGTGCTAAAATAAGATTTTCTGCAGATTTTGCTTGATCTTAATGCCGTTATATATGAAATTTGGAAAGAGGTCTAAGCTGATTTTAGATTTTATGTACAACAGAAATTTTACCTTAAATCTGTAGTTATTCTAGGGTTTTCTAAGTTTATATGTAACGTGATTTTAACAAAATTCTATTTATAACTTAATGTACTCACGTTTGTGAATATTCGAAGGGAGTAATTGAGATAGTGTGTTAATTGTGAGTAAAGTTAATTTTGTTGCAATTGTGGTTGTTAAATTGCGATGTTGAGTTCTACATAAGACGGCTCCAACTGATTCGAAAGAACATTGTTGTGAGTTGTGCGATATGTTAGGTAGATTCGAAAGGACACTTAACTGAAGGAGATTTCACAAAACATAGTGCATTTTGAATTTAATTAAATAAAACTGACCTAAGAAGGTTGTTTTTAATTTACTTGAATCTAAATAGTTAATTGATTCTGAAATATGGACTATTATAATTTTTTGGAATCTCCTCAACATAAAGAAATTATAAAAAAATATCCTCATAAAGTAGATTCATGACAAAGAGCAAGATTGAGTAGTGTATGTGAAATAATTGCCCCTAGCAACTCTATTTTTTGGATCTCCTCCTGATTAAAGTGTCATTCTGTATTTTTTCTTGGTTAATTTAGTCAATTCATTAGTATTAGTTGAGTGAATTTTTTGAAAATTTTCATCAAAATCTAAAATCCCAACTCATATTGCATAATTGAATTGAATTTGGAATTTTTTTTAAAACAATGATCCTCGAGGAAGCGATACTCACTCATCATTATGTTACTTGTACAACTTGTGCACTTGCTAGTGGCTCTAGCTTGCATCACTTAGATACTAAAAATGTGAAGGTTACCGAACACTAGGAGGAAAAACCAAAACTCTAAATTGGTGGTTTGATGCAACTCAATGAATGCCTTTGATCTTCTTGAAGATATGAGTGCTTCTATGTGTTTTAATGAGATTTGGCAACCATTTTGAAGGTTGAAACCAAGGGGTTGCCGAACCCTAGGGTAGAGGAGAACATGCATCATTTTGAAAGGCTTTGAGTAAATAAATATGTAGCTTGGGTTTGCTTAGAAAAATTTGGTAAATCTATGGTTTAATTGTGCTTTTGGTTATGTATATAGGGGTAAAAACAGGAGAGAAAATAGGGGATTTATTTTGAGGAGGAAAAGGGAAAAGAGATAGTATAATAATGCTAGGGAACAAAATATAGAATTGAAATTAGAACAGGCTAGAGGGAGCAGAAAAGTTTCTGCAAGAATGGCCTTGTTTCGCTGAACCACTAAGGGCTTAAAATGGGCTTAAATCAAAGATTAGTAAGTGGCTTAAAAGACAAATAGATCAACCTAGAGAACAAGGCTAGGAAACTTAAAATTGAATCAATAGACCTATACTTAACTAGAGAAAGAATGAGATATGAGAAAAAAAATTTTAGCAAAAAAATTTTGCTTTGGAGAAATACTTTTGGAGGAAGAATAACACTCAAAAGGAGCACGAAATGATGTGTTTCAAGGGTAAAGGGGACTTGAAATAGACATGAAAGTAGAGGAGGAATAAAGGTCAATTTTGAGCCAAATTCAAACATTAAATTCCATAGATGAATGCTCAAAATTCTAGTAACTTAAGAGCCCTAAGGAATGAGTTTAAACCACCAAATGACACTTAAGGAGAGTTAGATCTGGAGCACAGTCAAGATTGATAAAGGGTAGAAGCAAGATTCTTAAGAAATAAAAGAAGAAAAATTAAAGAAGGTTAGCATGAAAGACAAGAAAGCATAAAAGAATAAGAAAAAGGGAAAAATGATAGCTGAGTCATCTAAACCATTTGGCATGTATTTACATCTTACATTTAGAGCATATCACTCACATCTACATGTGTCTCACCTATAGGAGAGGAAGGCAAGCTTGAACCAACCGAGAACAATTAGTTCTAGGACTCAAGTATAGATTTCTTACATACTATGAGTGGTACCTCTCTAATCTTAGCATATTTTCTAAAACTGTGTTTTATAATAAATAAAACTTATTCTGGACATTCTTATATGTTGACACTAAGAAAAAGGGAATAGTTCAACTATATTCTAATTTCTACTATATGTTTTGGTATGATGTTTTATATATTTTGTGCTTTGCACCTGGGGTAGGTGGCAATTTTACATGCATATCAGTATATAGTACAATATTAACTCTATGAGGGTCCTAGTGTCACAAATTGTGTTAGTTTGCAGAAAGAGTGGGGCAACCCTTAGGGAAAACTACATAGTGTAACAGCGCTCAACATATTTTGCTCGATAAGGGCCAAATTATGTTTTTATATTTTTATATTTTTACTGCTCCTGGAGATTGTTGGTTGTGCACATCTGACTAAGTTAAATGTGGGATACACATCATGGCTCCTTATGGTTTTCATATGATTTCTGCTTGGGTTTTCTTTGTGTTGCAACTCTATGCTTGACAAAAAATTATTATTTCTTACTTGTGATTTTTCTACTATATTTTTGCTTGAGAAATTTTATGGAAATCTAATTATGGATTTTGTAATCATAAAACTCTTTTCACTAAGATTAGTCTGTATGCCATTCATTGGACATTAGTCTTATTCCTTTTTTCTCCATGTAGATATTGAGAGAGTAGCTAGGATAGCTACATTCACTATTTCCATCAACATCCTGAGCATCATAGATAGGTGGGGCCAAATTCCAGGCTTTTGTTCTTGAGTTTACTTTTCATTTATGGATGTTGAGATAGATTGTATTAGACAGTAATGATATGAATGTACACAAAAGACAATTCTGAGGATGTATAGATAGAACCTAATCATTTTTGTGAGTGTGGTTATGTGACTTTTAAAACATACATATGCTACTGCCACAATAACCGTTGATGTGGCCTTCTGGCCTATGACATTACATCTTTTATGCTAGTACAGGATGTGAAATTTATAGTTGTCATAGTAATATATTATCTAAGCATAGCAAGTACTTAGACACAGGTTATACTGAGCCTATATTGATAGGAGTTACAATAGCCAGTATGCTACTAGTCTTTTGCTATCGTAGAATGTTGGTTGTTACCTTGCTATCATACCTTGCTCACTAACAAGGGGTAGGGTGTGACACCTATATTATGACAAAAGAATGCTTACATTTTGTCATTCTATGGTACGGAATAATTTTTTGTTTCTTTAAATTTTCTTTTGTAACAATTAGAGTAACATACATATCTATAGCTCTTGCTTAATGTGTATAACAAGTAATGTCTGAGGGGAAGTATACATGAAATAGAAAATATGGAACATAATTGGCCCTTGTAAGGGCAAATTATGTCAAATATGCCAGGTGTTACACGCCATATAGTTGATGCCATGGATCGCCACTCAAGGGTCAACTAACACAGCGCTTTGCATCTGGACCTCACTAGGTCATATAATATCTAGATATGTAGAACTGCAAGCTGATCTAGATGATTGCTCGACATTTCATAATCAAAACATAGAAAACATAAAAAAAACATCACAAAGAGCATATGTCAGAAAATGGAAAATGGATATCTGTTTCTAGGCTTTTTATACACAAAATATTCATGGTGAAAAGAAATTTCTGTCCGAACACACATTTTATAAAATATTAAATTTACAAAGAGTGTCACTCATCACCTGTTTCCCTATATCTCTATTGGGCTTGACTAATCGAGGTTGTGCTCATGTTCTCTATTTGCTCCTTTTTCTTCTTTTTTCTCTCTTTCATCTTCTCCTCTTTCCCTTTTCTTTCTTTCCTCTCTTCGTCCCTTAGGTATACAAAATCTGGAGGCTTCAAGGGGTTCTATACATATAAATATCTCTCCCTTATATATCACTTTCCACCTCCTTAATGAAATGATTATATACCCATTTACTAAAGATTTTCTTCCTTCAAGGTCCCATGTGTTTCTCTTCCCATTTCCACCCTAATCTTCCATCTCATATCCCTATTTGTCTCTTAGTTTAAGCAATCCAAAACCATGATTAACATAATAATTAAGTTCACTAATCTAATTAATTTAGTTATGCTCATTTTTGTGCTAATTTCTATATTTTTCTCTAAAATCCTCCACATTTCCTTGCAATTCATCCACCTTCATTTCCACAATCCTATTATAGCAACTCCCTCATGCCCCTTAACTCTACTTGCATTCCCTTACCTAGGCAACTAGTCTAATGCCTTCCTTGTCCCTGAGGTTTAAGGGTTTTAGCTTGATTAATTCATTAATTAACTAAATTTGTTTAATTTTATTTAACTAAGTTTCATGCTCATTATTTTTCTCTTTATTTTCTTAGTCTAAGTTCTTTTTTCTAAACTATCACTTTTCTTTCTATTTCAATTTCACTATCACAAAATAATAATAAAAGAATTTCTTTTAAGTTTAAATATTCCTAATATACAAATTTTGTAATGATGCATATAGAAGACTAAACATGCCAAACTTAGTTTGGGATGTCACAAATACACACTCATGCAACATGTCTTCCAATGTCTGGATGATTCTCTCATATTGTCCATTAGTCTACGGATAGAAGGCTATACTAAAATATAATTAATACCCAAAGCTCATTGCAAACTTGGCCAGAAATCTGGATGTGAACCATGGATCTCTATCTGATACTATCGACACTAGCACTTCATGTTGGCTCACCATTTCACTCACATATAGCTTGGTCAATTCATCCAAGGAGAATGTACTTTTAACTAGTATAAAATGAGCTGATTTCATTAATATATCCACAACCCCTCCTAGTTACTAGTGAGCCCATGACAAAATCCATAGTTATATGTTTTCATTTCTATTTTGGAATAGGCAATGGTTGCAATGTACCCACTGGGCCTTAATGCTCTACCTTGATCTGTTGATAGGTCAAACATTTAGAAAGATAATCTGCTATTTCTCTTCACATCCCATTCCATCAATAGTTCTACTTAAGGTTCTGATACATGTTGGTACTCCCTGAATGCATAGCATATGCAAAGCAATGTGCCTTTTTTATGATTTGTTTCTTAAGCTCCTCAACTTTAGGTGTACATACAGGATCCTGAACATTAAAATGCCATCTTTTGTCAATTTGAATTCACTTGATTTTCCTTTCTTAGTTCCTTCTAAAATCTTTAATAGTTGTGATCTTGTTTCTAATCTTCCTTAATCTGGGTCATTAGTGTTGGTTTGACTTGGAATCAAGCTAGCAATGCACCCTGATCAGTTACTAATAGTTGAGCATTAATGATCAAAGTTCTATTAACAGAGGCATGTATACAGCTTTGAGGTTGTATAATCCTTGAAGATTTTCCACTTAGGGCATTTATTACAACATTGGTCTTCCCTTGATGGTACTCAATAGTACAATCTTAGTCTTTTAAAGTTCCACCCATCACTTCTGTTTAAGGTTCAACTCTTTCTATGTTGAAATATATTTAGACTCTTATGATCTATGAAGATCTAGCAATGTTCTCCATACAAGTAATGTCTCCAATATTTTAAAGCAAAGACAACTACTACAACTCCAAGTCATGGATGGGATAATTTTACTCATATAGTCTTAGTTATTTAGAGGCATAGGTTGTTACGTTACCATCTTGCATCAACACATAATCTAGCTCCTTCTTGGAAGCATTACTATAAACTATTTACCCTTTCCCACTTTCTAAAAGCGTCAACACTGAAGCTGTGGTTAATCTCCTCTCAAGTTCATCAAAACTGTCTGGCATTCTTGAGTCCAATTAAAATTTTCATTATTTCTCGATAACTTTCGTTAAAGAGATGCAATCAAAGAAAAATTTTTCCATGAATCTTCAATAATATCCAACCATTGCTAGGAAACTCTTATCTCATGACATCTGTGGTGGTTCCCACTTGACTATTACTTCTATTTTGTGAGGATCTACTAATTCCCCTTCCACTAATATCACATGTCCCTAAAAGAGCACCATGCCCAACTAAAATTCATTCTCACTAAACTTAGCATGCAACTTCTTTTCTTGGAGTTTGTAATACAGTTCCAAAATGTTCTACATGTTCTACTTTGTCCTTAAAATAGATCAATATGTCATTAATAAATACCACCATGAACTTATCCAAGTAAGGTTGGAAGACTCTATTCATCAAGTCTATAAATGCTACAGGAGCGTTTGTCAGTCCAAATGGCACCACCGAAAAGTATTAGTGACCATATTGGGTCCTTAATGCCGTTCTTAGGAAAATTTCTACTTTTATTCTAAGTTGATTGTACCTTGATCTCAAATTAATCTTGGAAAATACCGTGAGACCCTGTAACCGATCAAAGAAATCATCTATTGTTGATAACAGATACTTATTCTTAATAGTCAGCTTATTCAACTATCTTTCATCTATACACAATCTCCATGCCATTCTTTTTCTTAACAAATAGAACTGGAGCTCCTCAATGTGATGTGCTAGGTCGAATAAATCTTTTATCAAGTAGTTCTTATAATTGTGCCTTTAGCTTTTTCAATTTTGCTAGGCCATCCTATATGGAGCTTGACAAATAGATTTAGTCCCTAGGATAACTTTATGCCAAACTTCACTTCCCTCTCAGGTGGTAATCCTAATAGCTTGTCAGAAATGCATTGAAACTCATAAACTACAAGTATGTCAACTACTTTAGGAGATTGTGCCTTTGTATCCACAACACTAGCTAAGTAGCCTCACACAATTTCTTTAATAAATATTAGCTACCATGGTCGAAATCATGCACGAGGATAGAATATGTCTCTCTCCCACAAAACAATTTCCTTGCTATTTGGAAACTGAAATATAACCTCTTTTCTAAAATAGCCAACTTTAGCCTTACAGGCTGTTAACTAGACCATGCCCAAAATAAAATCCAAATCATACATGTCCAAGAGGAGCAAATCTCCCACCAACTCCCTTTCAACTATCCTCACTTTGTAAACCCTATATACGCCCTCTACTTCCAAGGTCCCCCTGTTGGTGTAGAAATAGCAATATTTTGGTCTAATATGTCTAACTTTAATCTCAATCTAGTAACTAATGCATAGGGGACATACGAATATGTAAAACTAGAATCAATAAGTACATATGTATCAATATCATAAATAGAGAGTGATTTAGTCACAGTGTCTGGGGTTGCTCTTGCTTCCTGTCGTGTTGTCACATATACCCCGCCTCTGTATTAGCCTCCCTTGAGTGGTACCCTGCCAACTGGTCTTGTCACATTCTAACCCAAGTTGGGCATGCGTAACTTGTATTCATGCATTGCATATTCATGCATCATCTCATAACTCCATACATGCCATATTTCCAAACATTATATTAATACTAGGATTCTTACAAGTAAGTGAAGATTTATATAAATCTTAATTATGAATTTAAAATAGAGAAAAAATAATTAAGGGGCTTTATAAAGCTTATATGATAGTAAAATAAAAATGGAAATACTCAATGAAAGTATAACAAAATTTTGAAGAAAAACTTTAAGAAGTGAACACTTCAATAAGTATTTTGGTTAAGGAGACTAGGGCAATTAATTAGTGAGCTAATTATGTAAACAGGTTGCTTAACCTAAGAGATATTTATAGAAATATAGGGGACAAGGGGGAAATTAGAATTTTTAAAGAAAATGAGCCTATTTGCAATTTTTTTATAAAAGGGCGCCCCCTCTATATAACATATATGGTTGTATGTATTATTCTAGGGAACACTAGGTAGCTCGCACAAGGGAGAGAAGAGAGAAAACAAAGAGAGAAGGAAAGAGAAGAAAGGGAAGGAAGGTAAGAAATATCAAGAAAACTCTAGAAACTTCTCAAGATTTTGTGAGATTTTTGGTATATCTTAGCTTTATGTTCATTTAATCTCATTAAATAGCTTAAAACCATGTTTGAAATGTTAAAACTCTGTTAAAACTCTGCTAGAAATAGAAAATTAGAAGAAGAAAAAGTTGCATGGATTTGTTGCTTCTTAAGATCTTGTTGAGAAACTTGTTGTGCTTTGAAAATTTCTGAAATTCTAGGGTTGAATTGCGAATTTTGTCATTGCACATGGAAGAAAAATAGAGAAAAACAGGGAAAGGTATGTAGAGTAGAGAAATGAGGAGATAAGGTAGGAAGAATGGAAAAACAAGCTGAAAAGTTGAAGTTGAAAAGGGGGTGTGTATGCAGAAAAAATTTTCTGCAAAGAAGCCATGTGCAACTAATGAAAGGTTTAGGTGCTAGTTAAGATAACTTAGCAAGGAAATTGGAAGAAGCACAAATTAAGCTCAAAGTATACAAAACTTAAATAGTGAAATCATGTTGGTGTGCATAAAATAATAAAACAGATAATTTTGTAGTAAATTAATAATAGAAAATTTTCTATAGCAAAACTTTGGAGGGGCCAAAAATTTTAGGGGCTAGGATGGGTTTAAAACCAAACTTGATGCATAATTTAGAGGTAAATTAAGTCAGTGAAAGAAGAAGTTAGGTAGAAACTAAAATTAAGCTCAAATTACACAAAATGTAGATGAAAAGTAGAAAGGATGTGCTGAAAATTGAAGACAGAAAATTTCTCTAGCTTACCTATGTGGACCGAACCATTTAGAGGGAAAAATTTAGTCCTAAACCAAGATAAGTAAATGTTTTGAGGATGGCAACATGAATTTAGCAAGAAAAAACTAAGAAAATCTTCAATTTAGCTTAACACTCAATCTACTCACTTGAGGAATTCATGCTTTGTGCAGTAAAAATCAAGCAAAAAATTCTGGTTTATGAGGATGATTTGGGTGAGTTTTGAGCATTATAAGGGGCACGAAATGGGTTGATTGGAAGACCAAAGAGGGGCCTAAAACCTAGGCATAAATGTAAGGGGGAAATAAAGATTTAAAGTAAACCAACTTTAAGAATTTGAACCCTAAATAAAATTAGAATATCTTAGCAAAATGGACAGCTAGAGCAATAATTCTTAAGCTTAGGAGGACACTTAATGTAGCTAAAATGTAAGCATAATTAAGTTAAGAAAAGGGACAAAGAGGGCTGTCATGGAACTAGGTTAAGGATAATTAATAAAGAATACAATTCCAAAGGTCATGAAGAAATATTTAGAAATTTAGGCACTTATGATACGTTGCATGCATTTGCATCATACGCAAATTATATTTCACTTATGTGCATCTTCTCTACCTGTTAGAAAGAGACCATGCTAAGCCTAATATCAACCAAATAAATTCGGTTAGTCACTAGTAAAGCTCTACTTATAATGCATAACATCTTTCTAACCTTAGTTTTTTATTTTTAATAAAACACATGTTTTGCAGCAACTATGTGTTTTTTCTAAATCATGGATGTATTCTAGTAGAAAATATGGAGTTAAAGTGTCTACATTCTAAGTTATAGTATATTTGTAGATTTTATGATTTTATGATATTTTGGTGCTTCACACTTTAACTGGGAATGTTGGGCAGTCATCAAGAGTATGTGGCAATTCTACAGTATATGTATGACATTGGAACTATCTAGTCTCAAACACCATGGACTATGTTAGTTTGGCCTGGAGTGGTGACCCATGGTACAAACAGCATAGTGTAGTAGCTGTTCCCAAAAGGCAACCCAAAAAGGGATGAATTGGTATTTTTCGCAAAAGCTAAGTATAAAAATTTAAAAGATGCAATTCATCCAAAGTAAATATAAACAAATATAAATAAAGTAAAAAGAGTAGAGATAAAGATGTAAACTCTTTTATAATGGCCACTTGCTACCAAGTCTATGTCCACTTCTCGAGCTCCAACTAGTCGAGGTTTCTACTAGGACTCTTGTACTTGACGGAGACCAAAATTCCCGATTACAAACAAAGTCTCTTGCACTTAACAGGGCAAGATCCCGGTTACAAAGCCTTTGATTTGGTGAGCTTTCAACACCAATACAAATGGTAATAAAGATGAAGTAAATATGTAGCAATTCCTCTTAAGTAGGATTAGCTACCACTTATGTACAAAAATAATAGGATTAGCTACCACTTATGTACAAAAATAAATCTCACTTCAAAGAGGTATTCTCATGAATAAAATAATTTGCTCTAATAATAAATAATGTAATACAAAGAATTTTAGAGAGAGATTGATGAGACTTTGAGAGCTTGCTGTTATATGTTTCTCCCTCAATCAACGCTTCTTTTATAGACAAAAACACCAATGAACGTTGGAGAGACGTTGACCTTTGTGGAAGGTAAAATCATTATCAACAGTAATTGCACATTGGTTTGTTTTAAAAATTCAAATAAAATGGATTTGAACATTCAAAACATCTTAAAAAATTCTTGAATACTCTACAACGAGTCTATTTTCAAATGCAAAAAGAATCATTGAATTGTTGTGCACCATTTGAGAGAAATGATCAAAATTCAACATGTCAGATTGTAAAATTGCTTTTGATAAAAGTTTGTTGGTCAAGTTCAAAATTGTCTTAAAATTTGAATTTGTATTCAAAAACAATGAATTATATATTTTTGAAAAGCTTATAGCGTTTATTTTCATTCAAAATTAGATTTGTACATGATATCTCAAGAAATGATGTCTAATATCAACATGTGTTTGTTCTTGAGTGTTGAATGAGATTCTTATATATGTTGATGGCACTATTATTATCACACTTAATAAGAATGTGTTTATATTTAAATCCAAAATCTACTAAAGTATGTTTTCATCTATAAAATTTGTGCACAACAACTTCCGGCGGCTATATATTTCGATTCAGCCGTAAATAAAACAACCGAATTTTGTTTCTTACTAGCCCAAAAAAATGACAAGCTCCACTAGTACTCTTTTTATCCAATTTACATCCTCTAAAATCCTTATTTGAATAACTAGTAAGTTCAAATGAAATTTCTCTAGGATAAAATAATCTTACATTTATAATTCTTTAAAGATATTTAATTATTCTTTTGATGGCATGCAAATGAGATTCTTTTAGATTTGCTTGAAATCTGGCACACATACAAACACTAAACAAGATATCGAGACAGCTAACAGTTAAGTACAATAAACTACTAATCATTCATCTATATAACTTCATGTCTATAGGTTTTCTATTAATATCTTGTGAAGTTTGATTGAGGTACTCATAGGAGTTCTCATGATTTTAGAATTATCCATCCCAAATCTTTTAATTGCTTTTTAATGTACTTATGTTGATTTATCATAATCCCTTCTTTGAGTTATTTTATTTGAAAATTAAGAAAGAAATTCAACTTACCCATCATACTCATTTCAAATTCATTTTGCGTAGATATGGCAAACTTTTTTACATAAAGATTCATTAGTAGCTCCAAAAATAAATTATTTACATAAATTGAACAATAAGTAAATCATCATTTTCTTTCCTTATGAATAAAGTATTATCCACTTTTCCTATTCAAAATTCATTTTCTAATAAAAATTTTGAAAGCCTTTCATACCATATCTAGGAGCTTATTTTAAACCATGTAAAACTTTTGAAAGTTTGTAAAAATGATCTACATATTTCTCATTTTCAAAACCTAATGGTTGTTCAATGTAAACCTCTTCAACAATAAAACCATTTAAAAAGACACTTTTAACATCCAGTTGAAATAATTTGAAATTCATATGAGATGCAAATGTAAATAATATTCTAATAACTTTAAGTCTATCTACAGAGCAAAAATCTCTCTATAATCTATTCCTTCTTCTTGATTGAAACTTTGAGGTACAAGTCTTGCCTTGTTCTAATTATATAACTAAATTTGTCAAATTTATTTCTAAAGACCCATTTGGTTCCAATAACAGTGTGATCACTAGGTTGAAGCACTAATTTCCAAATTTATTTCTTTTAAATTAATTTAATTATTCTTACATAACTAAAACCCATTTTTCATCATCAATAGCATCATTAATAGTTTTGGGCTCAATTTAAGAAATAAAAGACGAGTGTTCACAAATATTTTTCAATTAACTTCTAGTCCTTCTACAATCAGTAGAATCACTAATAATTTATTCCATAAGGTGACTAGATTTATACTTCCAAGCTTTGGCAAATCACTATGTGGAGTTTTCATCAAGATTTTTCTATACTAGGGAATTTCTTAATTTCTTTTTCTTTATCATTAATATTCAAATTAACTAAATCATCCCAACTCATCATATATGACTTTATTCAAAAAATAATCAATTTTATCAAATATAACATGCATAGATTCTTCAACTACATTAGTTCTTTTATTGAAACTCTACAAACCTTACTTGTAGTATAAAAATCCAAAAATATACCTTGATCCGATTTAGCATTAAATTTACTAAAATTATCTTTAGTGTTTAAAATAAAACATTTACATTCAAACACTTTAAAATAACCAATCTTAGTTTTCTATCAAACCAAAGTTCAAATTGAGTTTTCTTAAGATTGGTCTAATAAGAATTTGATTTAAAATATAACAAGTCAGATTAACCGTTTCGGCCCCAAAAATATTTAGGTAGCTTATACTCATTAAGTATAGTTTGAATCATTTCTTGTAATGTTCTATTTCTTCTTTAAACAACTCCATTTTGTTGTGGGGTTCTAGGTGTAGAAAAATTAATGCTCAAATCCATAAGTATTACAAAGATTTTTAAATTCATTATTTTCAAATCCCCATCATGATCACTCCTAATTTTTAAAATCATATAACCTTTATCATTTTGAACTCTTTTGCAAAATTTCAAAAATTGAGAACATGCTTCATTCTTGTGAGTCAAAAATAATACCCAAGTAAATCTTGAAAAGTCATCAACAATTACGAAATTATAGAGTTTTCTACCAAGACTAGTAACTTGAGTAGTCCAAATAAATCTAAATGTAAGAGTTGTAAAGGCCTAGATGTAGAAACTATATTTATAGATTTAAAAGAAGTTTCTATTTTTTCTCAATTGACAAGGAGCACAAATTTTATCTTTATCAAATTTGAGTTTAGGTAAATCAATGAAAGTTGTTTTCTAAAAAGTTTAGAAGTTATATCCATATTATAATGGCCTAACCTTCTATGCCATACTCTAAGTTATTCATGTAATGCACTCAAACATTTCACATTTTGTTTAACCAAATTATCAAAATTAAAAGAATATACTAGGGTATTATTCTTATTAAAAAACTTGCATGCATTATCTTGAAAAATAATTTTGTAACCTTTATCACATAATTGACTAATACTAAGCAAATTATGCTTTAAGCTATCAATAAACAAAACATTATCAATACCAATTTCTCCATGTTAATAATCTTGCCTTTTGCATTATCTTCAAAAGTCACATACCCTCCATCTATTTTCAAAATATAATTAAAATTTTGTGTAATCTCCCGTCATATGTCTTAAGCATCCACTATCCAAAAACTATATTATTCTTCCTTGTGGTGCCTTCTTACAAATCTCTTCATTATCGCATCCTCTAGTAGCCATGAAACATAAGTTAGCAGTGTCACTTCCACTTGATTCTTCCACCGAATTACTTTCATCACTCATATTCTAAGTGGTGGCTTTCATGACTTCTTTTTCTTTTTTCTTCTTCTTTAGAAGTGGGCAATTCGTTTTATATATCCACGTTTCTTGCATTCATAGCATATAATATCTTTCTTTGAAGAACCTTTTTTTATCATCTCTCCTTTGTATTCTTTCAAATTTCTTTTTTTTTTTTAGTAGCTTAGTGACTCTTTTTGCAAGATATGCAATTTCATCATCACTTTCTACTTTACTATCATTGGATTTTTCTTTCATAGTAGACTTTAGAGCAATACTCCATCATCTTTTTGGCTTTTCCTCCTCTTCAATTCTTTGAGTTATTTCATAGGTCAATAGTGACCCTAAAAGCTCTTCGATTGGAATTTTTGAAAGATCTTTTGCTTCTTGTATTACTGTCACCTTTGGAGCCTAACTCTTTGGTAGAGTTCGAAGAATTTTCTTCACAAGAATTTCATCATTAAAGTTTTCACCACAAGAAATCATACCATTAACAATATCGGTAAAGCAAGTATACATTTCTTTAATAGATTCTTTTGCTTTCATCATAAAGAGTTCATTCTCATGCTTAAGTATATTAAGTTTTGCATCCTTAACTTTACTTGTACCTTCATGTGTAAGTTCAAGTATTTTTCAAATATTTTGTCCTGTTTTACAAGTGGAGACTCTATTAAATTCATTTCTATCTAGTGTACAAAATAATGTATTCATAGTTTTTGCATTAGTTGTAAAATTTTTCTTGTCATTTTCATATCCTTTTTATTTTTAGCAATGACTATATTATCTTTAACTACCATGGGAGTGGTTATATCCTTCTTTAATAATGTTCCAAATATCATATTCTATTCTGTTAAAGATAAATAGTTATTCTAATTTTTCAATAACCATAATCACTACCGCTAAAGAAAGTGATTTAGAAATGGATTGTCCCTCCAAAACTCCATGTGCCCCAATAGTTGTCATAATATGTGATCTTTACTCTAAAGACTTGTTAAGGTTAATATTTTAGAATCTAACTCTAATACCAATTATTGTCCCAAAAGGCAATCCAGAGGGAGGCTAAATTAGGTATTTTTCGCGGAAGCTAAATATAAAAATTTAAAAGATGCAATTCATCTAAAGTAAACATAAACACAAATAAATAAAGTAAAGAGAGTAGAGATAGGAGATGCAAAACTCTTTATAGTGATTCGACTTTGCTACCCAAGTCTATGTCCACACTCTCGAGCTCCAATTGGTCGAGGTTCTATTAAGCCTCTTGCATTTAACAGAGGCAAGAATCCCGATTACAAACAAAGTCTCTTATACTTGACGGAGGCAAGAAACCCTGATTACAAATCCTTTGATTCGTTGAGCTTTCGACACTAATATAAATGGAAATGAAGTATAAATGGTTAATGAAGATAAAGTAGATATGTAACAATTCCTCTTAAGTAGGATTAGCTACCACTCATATACAAAAATAATCTCACATCAAAGACGCACTCTCAAGATTAAAACAATTTACTTTAATAATAAACAATGTAGCACAAAGAATTTTCGAGAGAGATTGATGAGACTTTGAGAGTATGTTTTGTATGTTTCTCCCTTCAATCTATGCTCTTTTATAGGCAAAAATACCAAAGAGACGTTGTAAAGACGTTGGCCTTTGTGGAAGACAAAATCATTTAGTAACAGTAATTGCACATTCACTCATTTCAAAAATTCAAATAAAATAGATTTGAACGTTCAAAATATCTTAAAAAATTCTTGAATACTCTACAATAAGTCTATTTTCACGTGCAAAAAGAATCATTGAATTATCGTGCGTTTGGATGAGAAATTATCAAAGATTCAACGACATGTCAGACTGTAAAATTGCTTTTTGACAAAAGTTGTTGGCCAAGTTTAAAATTGTCTAAAAATTTGAATTTGTATTCCAAAATAACAAATTACATATTTTTGAAAAGCTTATAGCGTTCTACTTTTATTTAAATTAGATTTGTACAAATTTAACTTTTATATTTTTAGACATGATAAAAATTATGTGATATACCCATTTTGTCTGCTGACAGTATGACTCAGTAAAATGGTCTATTTTGAAATATTATATCTATCAACTTATAAGTGTAAAACGTGTATATAATATATGCATTTAAAGCTCAGCACATCTATTTTATAAATAAAATTAAAATAATTTAAAATTTTATTTATATCATAAATTACAATTTACTATTTAAAACTAATATTATGCAAATTTCAATATTGATTTTTTTACAAAATAATATATGAAATTGAGTGAAAAACTGCTTTGTTATAAAAAGTATATGAGATATATTATATATCAAAATAAAGGTATTTGAGTATAGTTTCATATAAAATTAACTTTACTATTTTTGAAGCTTTATATAATAAGATATGATCAATTTACTACACATATTCTAATTTGACAATTTCACTTGTAAACAATGTAGTGTATGTATCTCCAAATAATAAATCAACAATATAATTTATCTAAATTATCTATTATATAAATATATATTATAAAATAAAATAATTTTAATTTATTTTTTCAATATCAAAATAAATATGCAACCTTGAGATTAACAGTAGCGTCAGCAAGTTTTGATTTGTATGTTTTCGGATTTTATTACCCTCAAAACATTGTCAGTTGTGCACACACAATCAACATTATATACTATGCAGCACTTGATTATGATTACTGTGATTCTTTAATGTCTCACGATCTTAGTTTTATAAATATTATGGTTTTTTATAGTAAATAAATACCTTCCTATGTTGTTCTTACTATATATTTCCATGATTGTATGGATTTCTAGATGATGATCTTATATACTACTAATATGGAACCTGCCCTATTTCCACTAAACTTAGATCATATGTCATTCACTGGGATTCATTCTCATGTAATTTTATTTTATTTTATTTTTGTAGTTTCCAGATTATCTTTGGTAGTTCACCACCACTCGCTCAGCACCTATATTCGCTTACAAATCACACTAGTGGAGTGGGCCAGCAAGATTTCTTTTGAGGGTTTATATTTTTGTCATGGCATAGTTCATGTCTTAAATATGGAAAACTTGTTTAAGTGAGAGGTTGTATGTTGGGATTTGTATTTGAACTTTGGTTAATCAGGATAGTAATTAGTGATGTATATTTAGTGGTTGATGTGGTATGTATACAATTTGTGTATGGATATTAAATAACAGGTTGCCTGAATATGGCAAGTGCTTAGATCTATAGCTTCATTTCTGTTTAGAAATATATTATTGCTACAAGTACTATAGGTACACAAATTTGAGTTTATAGGAAAGGGGTGTGTAGTGACTAGCAGCTATAGGATTTTGGTACCGGAAGGTGTTGGCCACTGCCCACTGTCGTGCTTCGCCCAACCATATGGGGGTTGGGGGTGAGGTGTGACAGTGTTGCGCGTGTAGCATGCCATCTTAGCAAGTGCACAATTGCTCAAGTAATAAAGTGTGTGTGAGTGGGAGTGCCAATCTCATGAGGACTAATATTTTGATTGCTAACAAAATTCAACTTAACTTAGATGTTAATTGAGAGAAAAGTGGATTTGTGAAAACTTAATAAAAATGAAAAGTAAAATTTTTAACTAATGAGGGAAATTAGAAGGTTATGTATAGAGAGAGATCCAATGAAAAATGAAGACACCATTGAGAAGATGATTTCGCTAGTTACCTATCTTAATTTTGCTTGATATTAAGAATTAAAACGAAACTTAGGGTTACTAAAATAAATGAGTTGGTAAGACTTTTGAAACTATTAACCTTTTTCTTACTGAACTAGCTAATCTATCTTGAAAGTTATAACTTCGTCGATCTTTACCAAGCCCTACCTAATTTATTCAATTCTAAAATGCATTAAGATTAGTGAAATCCTTTTCAGTTAAGTATCCTACTGGACTACCTAATCAGGCCACATAGTAGAATTTAAGCATTCTACCAAATTACTGAACTTCAACTATGTCAAACAATGCTTGGACTTCACTCTCAAATTCAACTTTGCTTAAAATCGATTAATGTTACATAGCCATTCCTATTGGATGATAACAAGGCTATAATAATCAATTAAAAGTTAAGCAGCATTAAGGTTAGCGTTATTTGTTATCATAATTCAGTTTTTCTACATTTTCTCAATAAAAATAGCTTGCAAAAAATCTAAAATTTCAAACATAATCCTTCTTGACATTCCATGCCTAGCTAAAAGTCAAATTATCATGTAAACACCCTTAAGCTTATAATCTGAAAATTTTGCAGAACCCTAGAAATTAGCAATTTCAATTCATATTAATAAATAAAATCAAGTGGTATGACCACATCATTCCCTT